>QVNZ01011601.1:0-10038 GCA_014825645.1 Pseudomyrmex dendroicus | reverse complement strand
TTTTATAATAAAAGTCAATGAATATTAGTTAGACTTTGGCATTAATATATCAAATAGAACGTTATTCCATTTCTCTCTCGTGTATTCACAAGTGTTTCTTTTGCAATTTATATTTTTATCTCATCGTGTACAAATATAAATGACGATTCGTTTTGTTTGAATTTAATATCTGTCATATTTTATGGCATATAAGTGTGTATATTATTTATAAATATGTATATTATTAAACCGAGTTTATCGTGGTCGCAAAGAGGACTTGATCAAAGTTCAGAAATTATTATTGTTTCTTACGACAGGTCTATCCGCTCAAAAAAGACATCCATGAATATATGAGCTGATAAATCATAAAGCATGAAACGCAGTATTCACAAATCAATTTGCATTTCTTTCTCTGTTATCTTAATGTTATACATACTACGAAAATGTGAGCGAGAGTCACCGGATCAAAGGATACCATTGTATATAACGAGGATAAAGCGATTAATGCATATCGAAACAAAAAGTTAATGCTAAATAAAAAAAACTAAAACAAAATAAAATTTATGTAATAAAATAATTTTAATATTTATTTATATTTGTTTTTTATGTCTAGATGTGAAAATTACACATAAATACAAAAAAGATAAACATAAAATAATTTCAAAAAATAATTTACATAATTTTTGCAAAATGAAGAAAATTTTTTTCAAGTTTTTAATTTTAATACTGAAAATAGAAATACTTATACTATACTTATCTATGTACACATACACACAAAACTTTTCTGTGTAAAATACAATAAGCATTTGAATATAATTTAATTAAAATAATAATTAAAAGATTTTTTATAACTTGTGCGAAATTGAATTTGTAAAGAAATTGAATTATTGGAAATAAGATATTATCTCGAAAAAGAGACGATATTCGGTCATATAAATTACGATCCCTTGAGAATTGGATGAACCTTTAAAGGATATTGAAGTAGCCGAAAAGAGAGATATAGCTTCATATTATCGACCGCAGATGTTCAAAACCGACGAATGAATTATATTACGTTCATTACGTGCGTGTCATTTTCTTGCACAGAGAATGCTTCAATGCGGCAATAAGTCTTTTCGTGAAATCGTGAAGCGCGGAAAGTTTTGAAAGGCGTTTCTCTTGAAGTTGTCAGTGAACAGTGGAATATGCTGACGTGAAGGAGATCGTTGACAGACGAATAGAGAAGTCTCGTCGTGTGTGTCCGTCGTGAGGACGACGGACGGGAAGTTGTCTGCCGCTTCGGACGGCGGCTAATGTGTGACAAGTAGCTAAGAACCGTCTAACCGTCTGACTTGCACCGACTGCATATTAATAGATCCTAATATGCGCAGTCGCGCGCGTTGCTCTTAAGCCCAGCGTCATTATGTCAGCCGTTTGTCCGTCGAAAACTATAAAAGAGAGAGCCCGTCCGTGCGCGCGTTCGGAACGATTCTATTCCGACAACAATTTGATGCGCGCGAAGCATTTCTTGTCCAAAACATCAATGAGGTACTAAGTACAAACGGTTTCTGCAATTTTCCGTAATGGAAGAGACAACGTGCGGATTTATTAGCTCCCGAGAGGTAGACGCTACTTGTAATCTATCACGCAAAGCTAAAATGAAAATATATCCGCGCTGAAGTCCCCGTCTTCCGTCTCGTACGCATAATGTCCGAAGATATCTGCGTATAGATTTGACAAATTGTGCTTGCCAAGAGCGTTCCGTTTGTCGATTCGTTATTTCAAATGATGCAAAAAACAAAACTATCGACGGTTAATATGGACTCTTACATCATCGCACTGTTTTAAATTATGAGCATGAATTATCAAGCACAAAAAAACAGTTGGTTTACAATAACATTTATGATTATTTATTGTCGCGCTGTGTGCATGCTTATTATGTATATAACGTCACGCGTTTCAATGAAGACGTGTATACATTATCATGATATATACACTTATGCGATGGATATAGATATGTTAAATGTGTAAAATCATGCGCATCGTCGAAAACATCTTTTGCATTTTCATTAATATGAAAATTATTTTCGGACTGATCATAATGCATGCAAGTTATTGTCATTGGATATATATTGCTGCGAAATATCGCATATTATATGATATTTTTTAGAAAGAGAAAAAAAGAAAATGAGAGAACGAATTAGAGAGAGAGAGAGAGAGAGAGAGAGAGAGAGAGAAACAAGGAAAACAACCAGTTCATATTAAAAATAGCACCATTAAAATGTGCAAAAAATAATATAAAGATATCAAAAAGTAAATTTAATGAGAATATAATATCAAGATACACGTATAATCGCGCGGTGCGTTTTGGAATATACAAATAAGAAAAAAATGTGTTTGGTACGTTATCGCTAGACCGTTTATCACGTATGAATATTTAGACATGAATATCTACAATGTTACACAATGTATCAGTGTACAAAGAGATAAACTGTTATCAAACTTTTAACAGTTTTGCTTATTATTAATCGCACATTTTTTATTAACTTGTCCTCAAACTGATAACTCGTACGAATAAATTGTAACATATTTATCGAAATCTTTGACGTAAATTGCTTACTTGTTCGATACGGAGGATTTTAAGATTCAAATGTATAAATTTTAAAATATATACTTTGTACATTATCACTTGCATACAGTACGGTTCTCATAAATATTTTTCCACGCTATTGAGAACAACATTTTCCTGTGTACACGTTTCCGCCGCGGTTAGTAATTATCTATATCTGTTGATTAGCATAGAAAAATAAAACAATAATTTTAAATGAAGCTTTTCGAAGCACCAACGGAAAGAAAAAGTAGTAGTTGCGGTAACTACAATTTACAATCATATTTTTACCGCGCACAATCGACATACAAGACGAACTTTTGCGCCAATTTAATGAGTAATCGATGAGTAATATCGATATAAATCCTTCGAAGAAAGACACAATCGTGGAAAGCTCGAAAAGTTTCATTGTCATAAGGAACGAGAGAATAAGCGAGTGAGAGAGAAAGAATCTGGAAAAAAGTATAGTTGCTGACTTACCGGTTTCTTGCCCTTTGTCGTGCGTGAATATTTTTGGTCGACATCGCGTGGATACGGGGAAACGCGTGGGTGTCTCTGCGACTGTCTCGTATGCCAACCCCAATCTATTAGACATCTTAGTGTACGTGCACGTTTTTCTCACGCACATATGATACCACATATGCACGCGTGTGCATTCGGGCCGAGCCTCTTTTTGCTTTCTTCGCTCCCCACCCTCTGTCCTTCTTTTGCCGCCGACAATCGGTAAAAACAAAAAAAAAGAAGAGGATTGCGCTCGCAAGAGACAATGCCGCTGTTCGTTCTCTCCGCAGAATTTCGAGAAGCGAATGACCGGGATGTACTTGAAAAATTGATCGCGAGTTGGCCCGGCACTGGCCGTTCGAAATATCTTCTCATTCGCGAACGAAGCGAGAAAGTGACGATGGTCGAGAAGCGTAAAAACAAAAAAAAAAAAAAAGCAGAGAGAGTAAAATTATTGCGAGACTTTTAAAGGGAATTTTGAAGAGAAAAATGCTGCTCGTGTGAAACATATAATTGAAATATTTAAAAAATTCTTTTTTGTATTTCTTTTTTATTTACTTTTAGAAATTAATGTATGAATGTGATGATAAATATATTAACGATGGAATCTTAAGTGGTAGCCACTAGTATTTCTGAACGTACCGACAGAAAACATTGGAAAATATTGAGTGAATCTAAATGTAATAAATGTTAAAGTACTTATACCGGTCGTAGCTTGGAATGGAACGCGCTTCGCTCGAGAGCAGAAGGTAAAACGCGCGGTGGCGAGGCCACAATTCGAATTCCGCGCGGCCGTAAAGCGGCACCTTGCATGTTACCCGACGGGCCCTCGCGCTGAACAATTACTGCGATATTATTTATATTGATGCTCCGCATCGTTTCGTCATTCCGTTTCTTTCATCGCGTTATGTCACGGTTATACAGAAGCGTTCTGGTGGCTCTCTTTTCCGGCGACCGGTTCGCTCCGCGTTTCTTTTGCCCGTTCTTCTCGCAAAACCTGGTGAACATTCCTTCGCGGAAGAGGCGAAGGTCGCCAATTATCGAGTGGCGAGTCGCGAAGGCGGTTTAATGCGATCCCCTATGACGGGTCATATTCGGTTTCCCTTTTTGTTCTTGTCACTGCTGATGCCAGGCGACGATTCCACGTTGGCGTCAAAGAGCACCGACCGCTGCGTAAATCCTACTACGATGTGTTCGTCTCCGTTTCTCCACTTGTGCATCTCTTCGTCTTTGACCGTTCTTTCTCTTTCTCTCTCGCTCTTCTTCTCGTTCCTTCTCGTTTTCCTGTTGGATCCTTTCTTTCTTCTTTCCACCGGGACATCATCGTTCTTCTCTCACGCTTTGTGCAGTACGAAAACCGCGTGAGAGCCAAAGAGAGGTCGGATCTTGGTGACCGATGCGTGTCGTAACCGTAATTCCTAAAAAAAAGATTCCGATGCTCACCTTTCTTTCTTCATGTTATTAGCTTCTGTCATCGAGTAACCTTTTCTTCTTTGTCCGTTTCTCTGGTTCCTTGACGCTTCTTCCTTTTGCGTTCTTCTTGCGTTGACATCAACTGATGTCAACTGATATCCAACAGTTTTAGATAAGACGAAATAGAAACATTTTTTGCGATTAAATTAATTTATTTGCAATAAATATTTTATTGAATTGTTTTGCTATATTTTTTTCTACATTGCAACTTCTTTATGCGCGATTTGTGTGTTCAACTTAATAGAAACTTACAACATAGTGATTAAATTAAACTGATGTGAACGACTCGAATGATTTCAGAATATAGATGCGCTAATAAACTAAAGTATACTGTTTTTTTTTTTTTAATTTTACTACAGTGTAAGCCCGAAATTGATAGAATGATCGCAACGGATAGAAAGTTTCAAGGACAACGAACGACGACTAGTTATTAAGAATTATAGGCTGAGTGATGTGAATTATTCATAAAATACAAGTCGAACAGGTATAGACAAAATTTTTAAGCAACGCAACACACACAGATGACACGTTTCCTTGAACTTATGGATGGAATGAATAATTTCGGCATTATATAATAAAATAATTTACGCGTGCGCGCAAGTGCTGCTGTTGCTGTGTGTGTGTGTGTGTGTATCGAATTATTTCCGTAATCAAACCAGCATCTATGTTTAAAAAAATGTTGCATATCGTTAAGCAACATTAACACAATATTTATAGTATAATTTATGATAATGAAGCGGGAATTATTAATCGAACCGATTATCCTTGTAAAAAAATATGCAATCGCATATTCATACAATTTTAATGAATATTGAATAATTCACTCATGTCTAATTAAATTATGGATAATGGGAACTGTTAATATTTATAGTGAATGATAAAGAAAAATATTGTTTGCGATGGAAAATTCGGTCTCTCGATTGCATGCGGGGATCAGTCCTGAATGAGCAAAAAGAGACTTATTCACCTCCAGAAGAATGGAATATTCGAAATGGGATCGCGATAGGAGTGTGTGGCCAAGAATTCGGGCAATATTTTAGAACAACACTCGTGTATGCCGACATTTGCGACCAATCGTGTTTTTGCGTCCCGACGCTCGACGTCGCCATGCATTCGCGTGAGTCTCGGCGCGATTTTCATCGCCTTCTCCCTCAGTCAGTGTATCGACCTGGCATTAATTAACTCGCCAACAAATTACATTGCCAGATTCGCCTTTATACCGAGCTCGTCTCGCTCGATTAGTCGAGAATCATCTCTCTCCACATAAACGAGTTTGTTCGCTTGTTGGAGCTGCGAAAAGTATATTTCGGAAAGTATAGTAGAGCTGGATATATCTTTCGGATTCTACGTATCTCTGTTTTTTTTTAATGTATATATTTTTGTTTCTTAATATGAAAGAGACGTTTCTTTTGGCGAATAACAACTGTTGCAATATTCTGGTCTTTGTGCGAAGTTACATAATAAACAAGGTTTTAAACGAGATATAAAAACTGTGTCTGAATAGTATTATCATCATAATGCGTTATATTATCATGATAAATAATTCTTTCCATCACAATGTCCTAATATTTTATTACGTGTATATTCTTACAATATCATTTGCACATCAATAAAATTTAGTGATTATTAAAATGCGATGTACTCTCGCATAAAAGAAATGATCAGTTTTAGAAACCCCCTCCATAAAGTGTTTATAAAAAGACGACTTAGAAATTAATACATGAATAAACATGTGGAATGTACGCGCGGGCAGAACATAAATTATGGCAAAATCTCCTGCTGCTGCCTCCGTTGTAGCCTCAACATTACTTAACCTACCTCAAGACGTAGTATCTTTGGATCTAGCCGCATCACATTACGGGCAAAATTACGTCATGTAAAATATTCCTGCATTTAATTGCTGTGTATCACGTAACATCAAATCGCTTCGACGCGACGCGACGCGACGTGTCTTCGTTGTAATAAAATATCTCACCGCGCGCGATGTTGCAAATTCCAAAACTCCGCGCTCGTACGTAAATGTGAAATAACATTCTATCGAAGCTTGAATAGCTTGTGGAGCAACTATTCTCATAAATACTGTAAGTTAAACTCAACGATAATTTAATGATGCTTTTAACAGAATAAGAGAATTGTAGTGAGAAATAGTTCACATAATCTTCACTACATTTTAATTTCCCTGTGTTTGTTTAATATATACAGATAAAATATAAAGTGAGAGTAAAAACAGTGTAATGTTTTGTGTGTAAATAAGTGCGCCGCGGCTGTTTATTCAAATCCTTTTCATTTACTGACCAATTTACAAGTGAATTGTTGTCAAAGGAAATCTGAACGAGAGAGACTTTAATATTTAATATTATTTCACGTTTGTTTTGTATTTTATAACCAATTAAAAAATTATAATTTTTATATACAAAGCGAAACATTTTAAATTATATAAACATGTACAGTAGACCTCCGTGTAACATGGGGAATACATTATGAATCCGTGTTATTCGTGTCACATGGGTTATATAAATAAGCATTGTATGTTTGGAAATATTTATAAAAGAATTCGTGTTGAACGAATGAATAATATACGCAACTGTGTTAAACGAACCCTTATTATACGGGAAGGTCTATTGTAGAGTAAAGAACGTTTTCGGTTTAATAGTGAATAATGTTTTTTAAAAAAAATTGATAGATAGCAATGTGCAATATTATTATTTACAAAAAGCAATATGTTTTTCGACTAAAGCTGCCTGTTATAGACTGCCGTATATATAATTTGTGTAAAGTGATACCCCTGGGAATACGGCAAGTAAGACTCGCGGTTCCGCCATTCTTTTTTGTTAGACCTCCTTTCTTTTAATCAGATTCGTCATTATTCTTTTTGTCATTTAGAAATCATTTAATTCTTTAAAACGTAAACGCATTATAACACAGCATTTCTGCATTCGTGGTTCAATCATTTGCAATAGAATTGTACGGTAATATTATAAACGGCACAAATATGGCGTGAAAAGGAGGGATGATGATTATGGCGTCCGCGCCAGTTAAATTAATTCGAGTCTGGGAAGGTTGAGTGGGGCTTCTATACCCCCCGCGCGCGGATACAGGAACAGAGGGTGATGTAGGAGACGCGTCCCTCTCCCCTTTTCCCTCTTCGTCGGAGTGTCGATGGTGTGAGAATTGAAATTGGCCACCGTAGAACTGCTGCCATTCGTAAAATGTGCGTCGAAGCGACGACACATCAAAAGCCGTCGTTTAAGAGGGTCATATTATTTAGCGCGGGCGAAAGGGTTATCAGCCGTCATCAGCATCGTCAACGGTGACGACGACACCCAATGCGAGGAATACCCTATTTACTTAACAACCAGCACACCGAGCCGAAACCCAAGCGGCCCCACGGGCTTATTGCCAACCGACGCCTCTTCTCGTCACTTCTTCCATGTACACACTATGTGCCCATTATGTACAACCGCTATATGTATCTCCTTGGGTGCTCGTGAGAACTTAATCGCTAACGGTGGCACGCGCCGCGACATTACCGAACGCGCTGCCGCTATCTCGCTGATATCGAATATTTACGCACGGAATATCAGTTTCTTCCGAGAGAGCTTCCCGTCAATATTATTCTCTCTGTGAGAATGATGAAAGAAAAATATATGTGTTTATATCGAGTCCTTTCGAAATCATCGTAGGACTCTATTATATTACTAGATATTCTTACGTTTAAGCAATTTAAAAAAAAAAGAAAGTTTTTCGTCCGTGATATAGATATAACATTTTTTATATAACTTGGAGCAGGGCCAGATCTGTGCAATAGACAAAAAAAAACTAGGAACGTGTAAAGTTATTGGAATAAACAGAAGAAAAATTGAAATTTTCATTAAAAAAAACAATTAAAATTTATTATTGAGATTCGATGTAATCATCTTATGAATAACAAACAAGTTGGATTAAAAAAACTCGAAGGTCTTTTTAGAATACGTATCCTGTTTTGTATGAAAATCAGTTCTGCCGAAAGCGGAACATTAAATGATGGTTTTTGTTCGAGATTCATAGAGTTGTTCGTTTGATACCGGAAGGCGCGGTACGACCGAACTGTGGGAATGATTCCATCGATCGTAACGATGCCCAACCCGTAATACGTGCATTAAAAAAGAGATACATGAAACACATGAAGAAGGAACAAGCGACCGAGAGCAGAGAGATAAAGAGAGAGAGAGAGTATAGAACAGAGGTATATTGACACAATGCTCGTATTCCAATATGTCCAAATGTTTCCGCTCGGTCGCACAACGAACGCTATGCGGGGAGGTCGGGAAGCGGATATCGCGAAATAATGACAATCGCCGTAGAACACAATGGCGCCGAGAGACGCGGCGTGTTATAGCCGCCGCCGCAACAACGACAACGCCTGGAGGCTGATGAGCAGCTAATAGGGGACTTCCCCTCACCGATGCGATGTGCACGGTGTTTTGTCATCGCTATGCCGTTACGTTATGATCGGCTCTGTCGGATCAGGTCGCGCATGTATTCGAACACGCAGAGAGTGCACGTAACACACAAGCGCACCGAGTAGGGGGATGCAAGGGGGTTGCAAGGTGAGAGAGGCAGAGAGAGAGAGAAAGAGAACGAGAGAGAAAAAGACAGGACACTCCTTGTACGGAGATTGGGGCGGAGGAGATTAGCATCTCGATTTTTTCCCATTTCACCTTTCTCTTGCGCGTCCTTCCCCATCGCGGCGCGCGCAAAGTTTCAGTTCTACAAACGCCACAAACGGTCTTTCTTTCTCGATTTTCAGCAGCCGCTCTTCCTCTTTCCGAGTCTACATTGCGCAAAAACACGAAAATCCGTCAGATGTTTTACGCTGGACTTTTTTATGTTAGGTATGTACGCACAAAATGAATGGAGCACGCCACTTTGCCACGCCACTGTGCTCCGAGTACATTTTCCTCTAAATTTCCGAACCGCCCGGCGCACCGGTGTACGCGCCGTCGGTTTTCGTTGGAGTTTTATCACTGGCTTTCGCCGAACAACTCTCGTCTCTATCGTTGATCTTCTTTAACGAATCAAAAGTTTTTGTCAGAGCATTAAGTCGGCGGGCCAATTATCGGTACGGTCGAGTACCGCTGCACAGTCCTACTAATTGGAATCCGTCGAAACTACTTCATGAGAATCTATAAAAACGCCCACTTGATCTCGAAAATTAAGTTTCTCTAATGCAATTATTAGATACTCGTGAGCAGAGCGTTGCTCTTTACATGCTTTTTACCAAAGGGAAATGTTCCGGTGGACTTGTTTGTTCAACTCTGACTTTACGAGTCAGCGCAGTTCTGTCCGAAGAGCTTGTCCAAAAATTGCGGAAACTAACAAGTTACTGTAGATATTAGATTTAAGGTTCATTGTGAAATCAATGTTTTTGCAAATTAAATTTGAAAATAACAGCAACATAATTTATATATATGTAAAATATATTTATATGTATATTAATTTTTATAAATTTTTGTAAT
>QVNZ01011598.1:0-10523 GCA_014825645.1 Pseudomyrmex dendroicus | reverse complement strand
GAAATCACAACACAATACTAATATAACATAAAGGCACGTAATAAAGTAATTGTACGCACATTATCCTCACTTTTTCTATTTTTTCTGCTGTATGCGGCATAAAACCCGGCGCGGCTCAAATCCCGGAGTTACTCTATCAGTTGCTGCCAGCTGAAATACTTGAATTTCATTTATTCCCGTTATCGCTCTTGTATATAATTTAATATTAACGTTTTCTCTCAGAGAGAGAGAGAGAGAGTGCGTTAATCTCTCGCGTTTCGCGATGTAAAGCTACCCACGTGTAATTCGATATCTCCGAGAAATATTTCATACATTCCCCGTAATGAGATGTGCGCGAGTATACGCCGCGGGCATTAAAAAGAACCCGCCAGAATTAACAGTACGCGATCTTACATCGTGAAATGAAAAAGAAATATTTTATGAGATAGCTACTCGATAACCGATCTCCTTCCAATGCTCGTAATAAGTTCTGTACAAGGCGGCCTGACGCGGGAAATCGTCCCACAGGTTGATCTCGTCCTTTGTCATCGGCAAGACCTGCGCAAATTTAATCTCTATTACAAACCAAAAGTTAAAATACATTTAAAGTATTTTTCCTTAATATAATTAAAAAAATAGGTTTAAATCTATAAAAAAATCAATTAGAAATGAGACCTTACAGACCTATTCTTGTCCACGATTGGAAGTGGTATGAAAAAATCGTTACACATAGACTTTAATGGGACGTTTCGATCGTTCTTTAATTTTGATCATCTTCCTTCCACCAAACAACTGTTTTTCAGACTCGGTTTGTCGACTTCATTGCGCGGTGTCCATCATTCGTTGTTTGTACATCGTGAGAGATGGTTGTGTGTGCGGCGATAATTGCTGTTGTACGTTATTGTGAGCGGAATCGTTATGGTTTTTAGTTTTCCAACTGAATGTAAGTGTTACTATTTGACTATTTATGACTTATTCACTTTGACTATTTAATCTATCAATTTATTTATTAAAATTTATTACTTCGACTATTTAATTTATCAATTAATTTATTTCTAAAAAAAATAGTAGTTATAATTTATGTAATTTGGTTAAAAACTGTTTTCTTTTTCTTCTGACTCAATTTTCAATTGACTTCAACAATATTAACTCCTTTTAGTTTACTTATAACTTTATTGTTCGCTCTTAGAAACACCGATACGGTTCTTTGACTTCTCTGTTTATCGGTCTTGACTCCTCTCACTTGTTGACATGCAGTAGCGGTTTGCCTATTTGAAATTTATTAAGGTGCGTATTTGTGTTCATGACTGTTCATTTCTAGATTGTATTACTTCTCTATTCTTAACTTATTTTTATGTATATTTATTTGTATTTATTTATTTTAATTCTGTATCAATCTCAACAAATGTATTATTTCAAGTTGGCTGATGATGATCAAAATTAAAAAACGATCGAAACGCCCCATTAAAGACTATGTGTAACGATTTGTTCATACCACTTCCAACCTTGGACAAGAGACTGTAAGGTCTCATTTCTAATTGGTTTTAATCATCTTAAGACCTGTTTCACTTTAATATAAATATATTGTTGCACTTATAAAAAACGCAAAATAATTTTTGCACGCAAGATCATCATTTTTGCACACACAGTATGGTGGATCGTAAGGTAACGTGTGCGTATTTTACGACGCGATATGATCTCGCGATCCGCAGAATATGAGTTCGGTTCGCTGTGTGTGTGGTCTATATGTTACATTTGTTATATCTATCTAATAAGCACACAAGGGGAAAAAGAACGACGATCGAAAGATCGTCGCACCGTATCGGAAATGGAAAAAGACCAGGAGTGAACGACGCCACTTGGGAGCTCTTCGAGATTGCTCTTCCGTGAAGCGCCGAGATCTACAGTTGCACAAGAATTACACGCAGCCGAGCGATTCTCCGAATAAAGTTACTCAAATCGTTATCGTTTGAAATCCCGATCGAAATGACGAAATAGAGACCCTCACTTTGTCTCTCACTCTACATCTACTGAGCCAACTTGACTCTCTCTCTCTCTCTCTCTCTCTCTCTCTCTCTTCCTCTTTTGCCTCGACAACTGTAACCGCTGCCGCTGTAACTTGCTCCTCTCACCGTCTTACCTTCAACAATAGCCAATATTCCTGAAGACAATGCTCTATTGCACAGACATCGCTCTCTATATGTTGGACTTGCAGGTGGAATGAAATATGTTCGAAACGTCACGTGCAAAATCCGTCAGATGATGTGCTAGATTAAGCACACCAGCTCGGATTTGTATCCGTGGGCAAACTGATGAATATGAAGAACCTTGACTGTATTCTGATTCTATACGGAATTTCATCCGGAGAGACATGTGTGAATATTTTCAAGTTACACATGTTTGTGCATCAAAAGCCAGAAAAAATTACAATCTTCAAAGCAACGCATAGGATGACTGATTTAAATTTACAAGAACGTCTAGTTTCACAATATCGAGGATCTCTGCTTCGTATCGATTTATCAACTTTTGTGAGAACGAAATTTCCGAGTTCTTGATAAATGCGTGTGAAATGTGCGGTGATTGCTTCAAAGATTTCAAGTTTTATACCTTAAGAAAATACGATTTAAAAAAACCCCGAAAAGATAAACCTGAATCTTATTTACCTCATGTCTCTCAGGTTTATTTTATTTTTCTTTGTTGAACAAATTTCGTATACAGTGTGTCTTTGTATAAAAGAAAAGCCAGACACACTTTGTCCCTTCTCAGTCATCTTGTGTCAAATTGCGAAAGGTCGTCACCCATCCTTGTCCCCACAACGGGACCACACGTGGCGAAATACTGTCGCGATATAAGAGATGTTGGCCAAAAAATTATCAGCGGGGTCTTACGATCGCCGAATTTGTCACGGTTGTGTAGCAAATTTTTGACACCGGCAATCCGTCATTCACGCTCCGATTCGATTGCTGTTAATTTTCGAACAACTGGCTCTTGCTTCTTGATAAAATATCGTTAACAAGTTCTTTGATAGTTTCTTCAAGATCGACGATACAAGAGATGCTTTTTTTTTTGCTCCCCTCGGTTGAGAGGAATGATTGACGTAACATCTGGCGATTAAAGGGGTTGTGTCTTTGCAAGGAGATGTCTTTTAGATTGGATTTTTCGCAAATCACAAGATATAAAAAAAAAAAAAAAAACGTATTGGTTTCACATCAGGCGATTATATTGTCATTTTGATTCTTATTAAAAGCGTGACACGTTTTGCAAATAACGATCGAGCAATAATCGATCAATTTTAACTAAATGCTCGTGCACGAAACGTTTAAGTGCGTCACATTTCAACTGGCTTTAATTAAACGATTTAATGCGAAAGAGATAGAGAGAGAGAGAGAGTTAATATATAAACCAAAGTTAATATATCATATTAAATGCATCAAAAATCTCTTGTAGTGTGCGTAGCGGAATGGCAACGTATCTCGCTTGGAAATCTTCTATATAAAGGCCACATAAACTCTGTTTAGGACAACGTAAATGCCAAGAATAACTCACGACCGACATTAGAAACAATGAACGCGGCTTTACGCGGAGATTACGCTTACGTTGGAAATAATGGATATCATGGTCACTTTCTGACCTGATAACCGCATCGCACTTCTCGCGTATGACAATTCAATTTAATGTAATCCTGTTATTTTCAGCGACATGGAAACAATTATTTCATGGCACAAATTGTATTATATAATATTTTTATTGTTATATCATGTGTTATTTTGGTTAATTTGGCATTTAGTTATTTTGTGTAAGAAGAAATGTCTTCATGAGTTTATTTTAGTTCAAGCATTTTCTACGACTGGAATCTGGCGCGGATGTCCAGTCAGCAGATTGCAAATCCGATAGCGCGCTCAAGGACGCTATCGGACAAGAGCGGCATTGCACTTTTCGGGAACCAGATGTCGCGTGTTTTTAATCAGCCAATTTCAAACAAATGGCTGATGCATAAAAAGGCATGCGAGCGCATATTAGCGGAATCGTTCTAAGTCGCGTTGCCGCCGGAGATACGATAGAGCATCGAATTACGCGAATTACGCGAAGTTTAAATGATGTAAGTAAAAAACTATGGAAGAAACTACGAAATATTTAATCTAAATTACGTATGTGTGGATTGTTCCAAAAATGAGCGGAGAGTAGAGACCAATAGAAGCGCTGTTGTGGTTAGGTTAGGTGTGTTGTAACAAATTTTTATTAATTCAGGAATAATATTTAAACGTTTGAGGATTCGGTCTTTTTCAATACAAAGTGTTCTAATCGATAAAATTAGACAAGAGCTAAATTAGTCGCAATGTATGTAATATTGAGAATCAAAATTTAAATTTCCGTTATTTATAAATTGTGGTTAGTCAAAGCCGATTAGCCAGAGTCGTTGATGTAAATTTTAGTCAAGCGATTGTCAAGGGAATTACATTTAAAAACGAAGGAAGCACACCGAAAGGGATTATTTTTAATAACGAGAGAATTTTAATTATTAATATGTACAAACTGTTTTATTTGAAAAAAAGTTAACGTAAAGATAATTGATAAAGTGTATATAAATTAATAGTTAGAAAACTGAATGTAGTTTGAAACTCACACTTGACACATAAACTTACACTTGACGCAACACACAACCTTGGTTTTACAAAGCTGAAATGTGACTGAGTAATCAATATGAAATTTTGAAATACAAAGAGAGAGAAATACACGCACTACGTGAATTAGTCTGTTTTATCAATTATTGATAAATAGAATTTGTTTAACAGGTTCGTATCATTATGCAAGTTAATGCCGTTTGATTGATCTTTGTGTAATGTCTCAGAAATAAGGCGTTTAATGAAGGTTCAACATCCACAATTTCATTCTTAATTTTCCTAGTTATTAAATTCATGGGATAATCCGTAATGAGACTGATTTTTGCGTGGTGTTTTTATTAATATGATGCTTATGTTCTTTAACTTTTGTGTTTATGATTCTATCAATCTGTCCGACGTAAGAGGCGTTGCAATCCTTATAACTTATCCGATATACTGCTTTAGGATGGGAATCTTTGGGCAGTGGGTCTTTTAAAACCTTGATAAATTTGAATAGTTTATTAATAGTTTATTAATAATATATGTTGTAACTCTAGTGCTGTCATTCTTGAAGAGATAAGCAACAAGTTTTTCTGAAACGTTTTTTACTTATGATACTGGAAGTCAAAGAAAAGTCTCACATTGAATGATTCGTTTATTAAAAACTTTTGGTGTCATTATTTAAAAAAAAAAAAATTGAATTTGAGTTTTTCTTTCATGACGTCAAAAATAAAATTGACAGTTTTTTTGTCAGTCAAGGATTTTGATTTAAATTCAAAATTTTTTGAATTGTGGATCAGAAAGAAGAAAGGCTCTGTCCACTAAACTAATTACAATTTTTTTCTTCTGGTGCACGGAATGATTTAAAAAATAGTTTAAATATCTCTGCCGGAAAACGGTTTATGAAACTAGTCATGAATTTTTGTTGTGAGAATTAATAATAACAAGATCTAAAAAGAGATTTCATAATAGTCAAACCTAGAAAGTGTAAACTGCTGTTCTGACCGATAGTTATATCTTTGATAGTTTAGAGTGAAAAGTATTGAACGCTCTTAAGACATCACATCAAACTGATCATCGAGAACCATCAAAGCAATATCATCAACGTTTCTTCCACACATATAAGGGTAATTTAAACTTGAATTTTTTTAAGCATAACCTTCCAAATTCTGCATAATAATATCGACAAGAATGGGAAAAAGTGTAGAACATGAGTCTCTCAGCAACTATTTTAGTTCTATTCACTTATCTATAGTCTTATTTACTAATAGAACACTTTGTACTGAAAAAGAGACCGAATCCTCGGTCTAAACATATATTACATATTATTCTTGGATGAGTAAAAAAATTTTTAGACAATTCTAATCAACAATATTTCGTGCTCCTATTGGCCTTTACTTTCCATTTATTTTTTTTACGAAATATATATATTTTTTAGAAACAAACTACAAAATTTTTGAAAAATATATTTAAAATATATTTAAAAATATATATATTACAAAATATATATATATTTAAAAAAAATTTCTGAATTTTATCTCTGGTTCTTTTTAAAATCTCCTGATTCTCGAACACCACAAACGGACATACAATAAATGTTTGACAACAATTTAAAAGCTCGTGAAAAATTTACTAAAGAAATTGGAAAGGCGTCGAATTGGGAAGGCGCCTGCACGGAATGCGAAAGATGAGTTTGATTCCTGGCCAAGATATTTTTTTTGCAATAAATTTTTTAATTTCTATAGGGAAGAGTAAATTTTTGGGTATTTCACATCTTCGTGATGCAAACCAAGCATTCTGTATGAATTTTCGAATTAGATTTAATTCGAATTCCCATGTGTATATAATTTACACGTTTAACCCTGCTGTTCTGTTCGGGTCTATTTGATCCAAAATGATTTTTATTTTTTTATTATATTTATAGTTATATATTTATAATATATTTTTATTATATTTATATTTTTTTTATAACAGTTTATTTTATGTATTTATATGTTTATAAATACATAAAATAACAAGTCGGATCATATTGATCCGAGCAGTACAATCGCGTAGTAAATTCGAACAGAACAGCAGGGTTAAGGAAAGTTAATAAATATATTCTTAATTGCATGTCCAACATATCGGCTTGTATCGATTCTAATACTTAGTTGCAACAAATTTGTTATTTTTACAATTTTGTTATTTACATATAAGTATACGTTACACTTGTATGCACAATAGATATATACAAGTGTGCATACAAAATTACATTTCTCTCTCTCTCTCTCTCTCTCTCTCTCTTTCTCTCTCTCTCTCTCTCTTCTCCGCTGGCATCATATTATCAAGGATTTTCGCCGAACTTAGCGTTTACCTATGAAACGAAAGATAAACATTCCTGCATTAAAGATCACGGAATCTTAGATAGTAGTCTTTGGAGAGAAACGAGGCGAATAAACAGTTCGCTGAGTACTTGGTAATTTTTCGTTGCTCGCGCTAGTTTCGGAGGTAATTTTTTTTAAAATTAGATTTTGGAGGAAAACGCAAGGAAAGAGAAATGAATGCATAAGGGACGTAAAAATATGTCGCTAAAGATTCGCGGAGAAAAATATGTATGTCAAATCACGGAATACGGCTTAGTGGAATATTGAAATGTACCATATTGGCATTTTGAGGAGACCGCGCAATACCGTACTCCTTGCAAACAATGTCTTCAAATATTGATGGCAAATATCATTCTTCTTTTTGACCTAAATTTTCGAGCAAGCGTACCACTCTCGCGTTTCTTTCCTTACGATCGCATCATAATTCGCAGATGCTAATACTTTTTCTTTATTGCTATATTGCAAACCGTTTATTTGCAGTTACATTTCGGTCGTAAATACGTCGCCGTTAATAAAACGAACAATTATCTACGAATTTATCAGATTCTTGTGCGCTCGGAAGAAAAGATATTAAACGATATATAGTTTTCTCGATAAAACCTTTTTACGCGTCATGTAACAATGTGCGTAAACTCCTAAGACAAACTGTGTTGTTACGCGGGAGATTAATTGCGAGTCAGGCACGACTCTTTATTATTATATACGTTGGAAAGAAGAGAAAGCGCGCTCTATCTAGGATAATCTATGATTTGGCATTTTCGAGATATTGCCTGTTCTTTCACGAATATCGACGTCAGCTTTATCGGAACGATAAACGGAAACTTTGGGCGATTCAGTGCTCAATCTCTCGTGTTTCGCAAATCAAGTAGAAAATTACAATGTGAAATCGTACGAAATGCCGGATGCACACAATATCAGTTATGTTTAGAATTAAGAAAGCTAGACATTTCAATTGCTTTTATGTATATATGTAATAATTTAATAATAATTTTACACATATATTGTATATTAACATGTGTATATTATTATGTTTATAAACATGTGTATATTATTATTGTTTATAAACTTATATATATATGTAATAATTTATATATAATAATAATTTTACATATATTGTATATTAATATTATTTAATAATTTAATACACACACACACACTCACGCTGAGATATGAAATATGCGTCATCCAGCGTGTGTTTATTTATTCTTTCTCTTCTATTATATTATAAAAACTTTTACGGCGTATGATGTATATGCCATTACTTTTTTGTACTATTTTGTGAAAAAATTAATATATCGTCACCTTAGTGCTAGAGTGTTCTATGTTCATACGATTTTTCATGGATGTAGAATACTAGCATTCAGGTGATGATATATGTAGGTACATATTATAACTATAAATCACAAAGTAAAAAAGTACTTTATCAAAATGTAATTCAGCTCTGCTTTATTTTTATATTATTTTAGTGATAAAAAAAGTAATAGATATAATATAATGTGTGATATTTTCTCTTCTCTTGTTTAAAACACACTTTTTCCAATTTTCTTAGATCACGAATGCGAAACGCCGCAAATAACTAAAATGTTACCGGATTCGAGATTCAGGCAAAAGAAACCAATAAAGAGAACATAAGTTGTAATTGATTAAAACTATAACTTTATTTTCAAAATTCCTAATTCGTGTTATTTCGATATTTTCACGTAACATGACACTCGGGCTGATGCGCTCTGTCAAACGAAGCCCCCCGGCGGCAACGCGTTTCACAATGATTTTGCCGACATCCGGCTTTTAACTCAGCCAATCGTTTGCCAATAATTTGCTGATTACGAACATCCGGTTCTCGGAAAAGTGCAATGACGATCATTACATTTTTCCGGTCGCTCGTGCGACGCTTGTCCAGCGTCCTTTGAGCGCGCGTCCTATCGAGTAGCGGTTCGCAAACTGGATATTCGCGCCGGGTTCCAGTCGCATAAAAACGTTCAATAAAATTCGTGAAAATATTGTAACAAAATAACTAATAATATCATCACATAATATAATAACAATATATAATAATAATACTATCTCGCGTTATTTATAACAACTTATACACATACTTGTAACGATGCGGTATCATGTTTTTCATGTGTTAAACACATTTCACCGTGAACCAATGTGACTGATAACCAATGTGTCGATTTTTAAATATGTGATTTATATATTGTTGCGCAGCATTTACTTTCTTATTACACAGTTGTCCGATTATATCAACAATATATGGATACTAAGATACACGAAAAGAAAAAAAAAAAAAAAAAAAAAAAAAAAAAGGAACCAGTAAGAAACATCTTATTCTTTTGAATTATAGTTTGCAAAGTTTTAATAAAAGAAAAATTAATCTGAAACTTAGACCGGCCAGCTATTTAACCCTTTAATACTGCAAATTTTAAAGTTCTAGCGTGAGCTTTGAAAAGAAAATTAAAGAATATAAGTTTTTGATTAATTTTGGTTTTGAAAAGTCTTGTTTTATCAGATTAGTTTTAAATTTTATCTCAAGAAATTAGATCAGTATTAATTGATGTTAAAGAAAATAAGAAAAATATCAGACCATTCCAATTCTACTATTTACCATAAGAGAGAGAGAGAGAGAGAGAGAGAGAGAAAAAGAGTCCAAATACAATAAAAAAAGTACAGTAAAAACGTCATTAGATCGATATGTCTCTCTCAGTGCCGATATAGCGTGATATAGTATTGCTACTCACATACAAGTCTTCTTTTGGTTTCTTTTCCGGAACGATTTCCCTGGTCTTTCGCATTTGCTCGGACATAGATGTCATCAGATCAACGTTACTTCGTAGATATTTCTGCCACTCGTCGGCTATTTCGCAGACGCGGGACAACCAAATCGCCCAAACCCGCACGCTTTCTGACGGTACGGAGTAAAGATACTTCAACTCCGGCCAGAGTACTTTGTCACTATATTGTACATCGGATAAGAATTTCGTCGTGTCAATTCATTTATCAGTGAAAACAATAACGTCGGAGTAATATGCGTTACAATTAATACATAGAGCGATTGATACATAAGGGAGACCTGGTTGTGACACGGGTTAGTTGTCAAACTGCTATTATCTTGCTTATTTAATCTAGGAAAATATTTTTCTTTATATTGTAAGTTGCTACTATTGTGAGTTGCTACTATTGTAAGTTGCTACTATATATATTATTATAGTAACATATACGAAATAGCTTTTCTTAAGAACATGATATATGATATTTACGAGCACTTTTGTAAAACTGGACATGGCAAATAGATTTTTCTGATCTTGATTGCTTAGTAATTTCATTGTTTTTAAAATTTCTAATTAAAATTTTATCTCAGGTATAAGAAATGTGATAGTTTTAAGTAAGTTTTCTTATATTTATTTAATCGTCATCGCATCACAGTTTATAAATATAATATCTTTTATTTAAAATAAACGTTTGAAGTAAGTTGACTCAAATGAGACAAAGTAAGTTGTCACACAGTGAGTATACGTGAGGAAGTAATCGCTGTGCGTAGGATGAGTCGTGCTATAACTTTAACAAAAACTTTGTCAAT
>QVNZ01011576.1:0-15642 GCA_014825645.1 Pseudomyrmex dendroicus | reverse complement strand
AGTTCTTTACTGAATCATTCTTTCTCGAAAGAATTTAAAGATTTAAAGAAACACATCAACAACGTAGAAGTTAGATTTTCCTTGAAAAAATAAAGAGAAACAATGGAGCGACCTTTTAAAACACAACATAGTACGAAAGCGTATAAATATACACATACATATGCACACACACACAGTCAAACACACGCAGAACATATATTGATACATATGATCTCCAGTAATTGCATAGTGTTCATTCATTATACCTTTTTCGTTAATAACTTTTTAGTAAACAACGAGCGCCTAAAACCTTCATAATATTACTCGGAACAATGACCTTGATAACATATGTAAAACTTATTGAAATCGGGGGTGACTTCCTTAATGTGCATAATTATCCTCGATTTACTTTGCGCATGTACCGTGTCCGTAGATTTGTACGTGAACATCTAAAGAAAGAATATAAAATAACGCATTAAATACAATTCAATTTAAATGTTTATTTAAGTAGATGCTATTGATTTTTCAATTTGTTCTTTAGGTTCAGAAAGTTTTTTGTTGCTATATCTCTATATTGTTTTTTTTTTTTTTTATACACAGATTGAACAATTTCCAATGATGTATAACTATATACGACTTAAATTAGAACTTATTTAGTAACTCAATCGCGCACAAAGCGAAAAGACAGTTTTCACTTGCGAGTCGCTCGTTCATCGGCGATTATTTATGAATTTATAAATGTTAGATAGACACGAACGCGTCAATTTAGAAAACGGTTATAGACGCAACGTAACATCAACGAATGACCGGTTATTACATCGATGCCCGTCTCCTCGCTTGATGATATGCATTATGATTCGTTCGTGTGTGCAGCAGCGCGATGAAAGAAACCGGCGGGCGCCCTGTTGTGCCGCGAATCAGCCAGCAAGTATATAAAAGCAGCGGGATATCGCGCGCTTTAATTATTCGCCTCTTGCACTTACGCTATCACGAAACCGAGATTACTGCCGCTTCCTTGGTGTGATTAAACTTTGCGCGATCCATCTGAGAAAGTTGTAATAGCGTGTTTACGCCGCAAACATATCTTTGAATACAGATTATCTATATCGAATAAAATCGATTTGTACAGATATGCTCTAAATACAGATTACTAGAATTAAAGCGCGTATGATTAAAGCATTTAGTTCAAATGCTAGTATAACTTATTTAAATGTAAATTAATCACTTCTCGTTCAAATTAGTGGCATGCAAATTGCATTGATGGCATCAATCGAGCAAATGCTATAACGAGTTAAATAGAAGTAGCAATCGATTGCTACTTTTATTTAACTCATTATCGAGCGATTGCTACTTCTATTTAACTCACTATCCATTATATAGGTTTGCGTAAATCATTTTACCAGCCGTCTTATAAGTCACATCGGAAGCGGACTCGAAAAAGATTGCTGACGCTAAAGCAGCGTTTACATGTACAATTGTAGGCGCAAGACTGTGAAATCCGGATTATTTGGACATATTTCCTTTTTTTGATAATATTCATTATAACTCAAACATTATACATTATTAAAATTAAACAATAATTTGAATTTATCATACATTAATGTAGTTCGACAGTCTCTAGCGAACTTGAACACAATTTCAACTTAACAGGTTTGTTAGACAGTTTCTCATTAACTTGACTACTAATGAACTTCACATATACTTTGAATTTCACATATACTTGTTAGACGATCTTTCGCTAACTACTCCTTTGTTTCCAAAATTGTGCTCTACTTTTTATCGCATATTCTTACAAATGATGCTGCGACACTCTTATCTTACCAGATAGAGATAAGATAATATGCTAATAGACATATGAGATAATGAAGTAATAGATGTATGTATACATGTATATGTGAGAAAAATCATTAGCCACCACGTTTCGCGAAGGCGGCGAAGTGCGAGCATCGCAGCAGCACGAGATGAGGACCGTAGACCTAGCGCGGGAAGAGATTGCCGAACAAAGTTGACAAAGTCTGATATCTCCATCGTATTCTGCGACCTCAAAAATCTTTAGAAATGCATTTTCCGAAATTTTGAAAATTTTAAATATCGTCTTTACCGTTCCAGGCCGGAAAATCTATATAGACGCTATATAAAGTTCCATGACAGGAACTTTAAGTATGATAAATCGATGATATTTCAAGCAACTTTAGGTAACTTTTAACCAGGATTCTAGCAATTCAAACCCCGGTCTTCTAAAGGTTAAGCATTAATTAGAAGTAAATCGAACGAGTTAGATCGATAAAGCTTAGTAGAACGGCCTGACAGGATTTTGTCAACAAATCGCGCATAGTTTTAATAAGTCTTTCTTACAATTCAGAAGTGGGATAGAACACGTGTTGTGCGATCGGCAATCTTGTGGCGTGAATCGCCCATAAATCGGTATGGGCCGTTGTAAGTCGCGTCGCGATTCCGAGAGCGGCGGTTCAAAGGGACAAGAGGCGTCGCTTTTCGTCTTTGTCATCTAGCGACGGGAAGTGTCGGAGGAATGCGCGGGTTAGAATGAATTATGGAGAGTTTTGATAGAAGATCACGCACACGTGGCTTATGCATTCATCGATGAAATAAATTGATGATATCGTTGTTTGATCCGGCGAAGGACGACATAGTCATCGAGAAATGGATAGAGCACGTAGACGATTTGGCAGAGCATTACGATTGGGACGATCGATCAATCATCATAAGATTAATATATATCGAATCGATTGAAGGATCACGCTCGACAATGATACGCGACCGCGATTGGCCATTGCATAGGCGAAAGCAAAAGAAGCGTTGAGGCAATAATTTCGTAAGTCCGTTCTTTTTAAACAGAAAGTGAACTTTAGTAAACTATTTAAAGAGGCCGCGTTATAAAGTTCTCCTGGCCAAATGCTTGAAGACTATTGTTTCCAAAAACTAGATAGGTTACGCACGTTAGATATTAATATTCCCGATAAATATCTTATCGACGTTGTAATCGGCGGAATAACGGACGTCGCGAAAACGGTAGGGAAGATTGGGATTAGTTGTCACACGTGATTAGTTGCAAAATGCTATTATCTTGCTTACTAATAGCAAGATAATCTTGGAAAATATTCTTCTTTATATTGTAAGTTGCTACTATTGTGTTAGTAACGTACGAAATAGCTTTTCTTAAAAACATGATATATGATATTTACAAGCACTTTTGTAAAACTGGACATGGGAAGTAGATTTTTCTGACCTCGATTGTTTAGTAATTTCATTGATTTTAAAATTTCTAATTGCAATTTTATCTTATAAGCAATGTGATAGTTTCAAATAAGTTTTTCTATATTTATTTAATCGTCATCGCATCACAGTTTATAAACATAATATCTTTTATTTAAAATGAACGTTTGGGATAAGTTGACTCAAATGAGACGTGATAAGTTGTCACACGGTGAGTAATGCGTGAGGAAGTAATCGCCGTGCGTAGGATGCGTCGCGCTAGAACTTTAACAAAAACTTTGTCAATGCGACAGGCTGCATTATTATTTGAAGTGAACTGAAGATCGTTAGTAAGAAAATTTCAGAAAAGAATATATGTGAAAATACCATTGTACAAGTGTGGGTTATGCTAAATCAAAAAAGATTTTTGTTAGTGATTTACAAGAAGAAGAACTGATTAGTTATATATTACGTGCCTCAGATATTTACTTTGATTTTACATCCAAGAAAATCAGAATTAAATAATTTTGTTTGTACAAAGATATATAAAAATAATTTTTTTTTTCTTAAAGCTAAAGGATGTGACTATTATGTAATGTACTCAATATTACATAATATAGTGTTATACAGTTTGTTATACAGTTTAATAATATAATTTGCATGTCACAATGTGCTCCGGTCTCTTCTACCGCGCAACATCGCGACACGAATACTCTATATGCTAATATGACGATACTCGGTGATTTTTTGTCAAAAGGCGCGTTGAATTATAAAAGTGATCAAAAGGAACGATTCTCGAACAACGCACGGTCAGCTCAGTCGAGATACGATGATGAGAACATGAAACCAACAAACGGAAAAGACGGTGATGAGAATCATAGTAGATCACGTGAAGTGTTTTAATTGCGTATGAAGCGGCCACTTTGCAAAGAAATGTTCTGAACCGCGTAAAAAATGCAAACAATGTAATCGCGTGGGTCATGTCGCGTCTAAATGCCATTTGGGAAGAGCATTGTAACGCGTAAACACCGTTTGAGACGTGGGCCGTGTGCCTAATCTATACGAGTGAACGTTATTAGTAAACGGCCGTAAAATTTGAATCTGTGGTGAGATATATGTGATGAGAATTCAAGGCATTTGAATATTTTCTTATACAACGCGCGACTTTAATTCAAAAACGCCCTTAATACAATACTCTGCTAGGCCCGTTTGTTTGGCTGTAACAGAAGAGGAGCGTGTTCTCGATGGAATGCGTGCTCCCGTTCTCCGCTCAAAAGAAGACACGCGTGCTGCGGTGTAACGCCGCAGTGTTACACAAGCTGGAATTCAGCCGGTTATCAATTTTTCCTTGAAGGATAGATCTCATTGATCGGAAAATTACAGTTCAAAGTCGGACTCTTTTATTGAATGAGAAACCAACACATGAGACTAAACGTTATTTTGATTAATACTTGATTCGAGATGATAAACTGTATCGCAGATTGGGTGAGGAAACTGCATTGTAAAATCAAAATGTATATTGATCAAAACAACAAGAATAGAAGGAGCGTTATGATGGAACGCACCGGGCTGTTACAAGTTTCAAGGCTCGTTTCGTAAGGTCCTCATTAATGGCCAATACGAAGTTGACTTAATGAGAGGACGTAAACAAGGTCGAACGGTCGCAGCCGACAATGTGAAGCTGTGGATTACGATCCACAGGACAAGACAGCAGCTGAAGGGAAAGACGGTTGTCACCGCTAGATTATCGTAAGCGAAAATCGTATGCGATTGGTACCGCTTACTACTTAACAACTATGAGGAACAATTGTAGTCGTTATAAAAAACGCATTAATTTAGCGGTAGCCGCTAAATGAAAAGTTGTAAACGTTTTGCGATTTCGACGATTGATGGTCGCAGCATGTGACGGTGATAAACATTAATTATTAATAAAAATTATAATGTTGCAGTGGTTATTGTTAGAGTATGACAGTTGCAGCAGATATATACGTCAATATTGAATTGTAATAACCGAGCAGTTGGAGCCGTTGGCAACAGGACACAGGTGGTTGTAGCTGCCTGGTGTATTTATCGGTTGATGCCAATATATGACAGTTGTAGCCGCCGGTAATACGGTGTACTTATCGGTTGACGGCGATATTTGACAGTTGTAGCCGCCGGTGATGCGATGTACTTATTAGTTGACGCCGATATCTGACGGTTGTAGCCGCTGGTGCACTTAGTGGTTGATGCCGCTATCTGGTGATTGTAGCCACACGAACAGTTGGAGCCGTTAAAGAAACACACAAAAGTTACAAGAAGACTGTAGTTGCAGCTACGAGCTATGAACTCAGCGGTTGGTGCTGCTGACTGTAAAATGACGGATAAGTTATACGATGGTATCGTACGATACCAACCTGTATCAAACAAGGGAGGAACAAGGGAGCCGAGCAGTCTTGAAACACGGTGGTCCCGTTCGCAACTGTGGGAGATAGAGTTACTAGATAGACTGGAACTGTCGAGACATGCCTGAGAACAGGTATCATCAACAGGATAGCCGAATGTGAGAAAAATCATTAGCGCTACGCAGGGGCGGCGCGGCGAGATGCGAGCATCGTAGTAGCACGAGACAAAAGCCGTAGGCGCAGAGCGGGAAGAGGCAACAATTGCCGATAAAGGACACAGGCTCTGCCAAGCGTGTGAGCGTTGGCACGCATCGGCGATTAGGCATTAACCCTTTCGTTATGCGGTCCTTGTCGCTGAACGAGACGCCGCGCCAAAAATGTACACGTTGCGCATTGACAGTCTTCAGCATTCGGGGCTGTCTTAAACAACGCTGCTTTTTGGACGTAAACAAAGCATAGACAGAACTATATTTTCCTATCAAAGTAAGATCGAAACTGCAAGTTCAGTGGAAACATATAGAGTTTTGTAGCGAGCAACTATAGTCGCTCGTCATATATACAAGGTTTTGTAGAGAGCGACTATAGACGCCCGTCGTAGCGAAAGAGTTAATTAGAACTTCAAAGCAAAGAATGAACTAGACTGATCAAGCTTAGTGAGAACGGCCTGACAGGATTTTGTCAACAAACCACACATAGTTTTAATAAATCTTGTGTATGTGTGTGTGTATATATATTCGAAATCTGAACATTCTTTTAAAATTTTCTTCTAGCGCTTACATTATGATTAGACGTGAGCTCGCATCAGTCGACTAGAATCAACAAAAATGCAAATAAAAACATTTGATACAAACATTTGATACTGGCTGTAGTCTGGCAGTTACTAAAACCGCCGGACTAAAAAGAAATAGAAAGTCTTAGAAACTTGTAATAATGTTAAAATCTTTAATCAAAGTCGCACTTATTATAGGATAATTATTATTTATAGGACAATTCAATAGTTAACATTTTGGCGGTTACATATTTTTCTAAGTTATATGCCAGTATTATTATATAACAAATATTTATATAGTAACATTACTATATAAATACTTGTTGCCAATTTAACGGATTCTTGCGCCAATGAATGCTCGTCGGAGCTCGTGTCATCAGTAAAACACCAACTACTAGTTTGTCTCTATTTATATTTTTGTTGGCGCTAATCGGCTGACGTCACTAATTATTGTGTGTATAAACGCTGCTTAATATACCTCGCAATCCTGACGGAATCACAGGCTATATCTACAATGCACTTCGAGGTTCCTGAATCTAATCGGTAAACAGACCGATAGCACCGCGTCAACCACAGTGCGCACTGTATGCGCATAGGGATCATGTGCGAATAGATTATGCTAATACGCCGGACGCAAATGTTTATTTATTTAGGAAACAGTGCGTCGTCGCGATATATACAACATTATGATAATCTGGCATGTCCGATAGCTCTGTGTGTGCGGTTGCTACGTCGCGTTGTTCATATCAAGCGAATTCCAAAATTTACAAAATGTATGATAAAATATAGGAAATATAGGTTTTACTATATGTACAAAATATTAAAAAGAAGAATTCTAATTAGTTTAAAGATTTGTAAAAAATCAATGAAATTGTTGCTTTATTGTGCCGCATATTTATTGATATTATCAGAACTTCTGCATATATTCGCGTATAATATTTTCCCAAAAATGTATATACTCATATAATGTCATTTTATCAAATGGGAAGAAAAAAACAATAGCGTTTGTGATTACACGTTTGTATGTGTAAGATCGCGTAGATAGAATATTACAGACTATAAAGACAAATTTGAATAAAAAACTATCTGGTTTTATTTCTCTGTTTATTCGAAACTCAGTTTTTTTCGGCGTTCTCCAGAGACAAATAACAGAACACGTACATGTGTCTGCACGTAACTTCGGAAAGGAATAAGAGATAAAAGTCAGTTTGACCCACGCAAATATAGAACACGAAAAGTAACATTGCCAGCTATATGAGAAAGCGAGAGAGAAAGGGCATCAGAAAGATTTAATTAAAAAATTTGTACACAAAGTGTGGTCGCCTTCTGTACCAAGATAAAATTCATCTTCTCGCTATTGTAGAGCCAATTTATACTTTGGCTCATAAAAACAAAACAGAATTTTGCTTTCGAGATTTATATGCTTCTCGCGCATTATATACATTTCTTGTTTTTTGTGACGCTGTCTCCCGAAAATTTTTCGTTTATAGCTACGTAACAAAATGTTCAATATTTAATAAAATATCACAGACGTTATTTTAAAATTGTCATAATTTCTACTTTTACTTCTCTAAATATTTTCTACACTGAGATATAGACTGATTTTTTTACTCACAAAACTGTGCTTTTTTCCCTATTATAGTAAAATTTTAGCCGGTGTACAATAATATTTTTGTTATATTTTTGTTATATTTTTTTCTTGTACATACGTTAAAATGCGGTGAATATTCACAGACATTTTTTGTATAGCAAAAAATAGGCAGCGCAAAAACATATTTTTAGAGTTAACAAACGTATGTGACGTGATGCATCGGGTCGATCCTTTCAACATCGATGAACGCAACATCGACAACCGCAACATCGTCAAGCGAGTTGTATTCTCTTGCAAAATAAGAAACAAGAAAAATGGTGACTAGCGAGAGGTTGGGCTCGCATGTACGCACAATGGCGGTGACCGTTAAATTCAAATCAGCCGAGATATATAACGGCCAATGGCGGGCGCGCGCGCGCTCTAACTAGAATGAATGCCCCGTGCCGTGGCAGGAAAGTTAGCGTAGCGCGTTACAGGAAGAGCGACGCGACGGTGCGGCAAAGGCTTGGCCTCTTCTTCTTTTCAATAACGAACGGATAGACCGCGTATTCCGCTTGGCACGAGGACGATTTATAAACACGTGGGCGAAAATGGTCACGATGAGAGCAATACCTACGCTCCTCGCGCATCGATGGTATTTCGTAGTACGCAACCATGTGCGGATCAATTTCATCCATGTGTGACATTTTTCGTACGCGTTACGGGCGTCGAAAAATCCGTTAAATGATTTCAACCTTATTCTCATAGTTTTTGTTATAATATTTTATATCTGCAAATTGTAAGTTCACACTGTCGTGTGAAAATAGCGGCGATTAATTTAAATGCTCGATGCGCGTTCGTCGTGAATTTTCCATAATGAACGTTTTTCGATACCACGCGCGAGTAGTCGAGACTCGCTCACCGCAAATTCCTCCGGCAGAAAGGAGAATTCAGCGAGCGAGAGGGTTAACGGATGGGCGGATATAGCTCGGCATAGCAGCCGGGCCCCCGTAACGACCGTATTAATACACGCGGTACGGTTCGCGTACCTCTCCGGTTCGGAATTCCGGCTTTGTGTGTATGGAAATCCATTAGTCCCGCTGACAAATCAATAGGCGCGGCTGTAGCAACGATGCGAATGTTATTCCTGCCCGCGCGCTACCATTAGAAAGGCGGACAGGTGGACGATTAAGAGATACCGAAACACACGCGCGCGCACGGAGCCATTATCGCGCAAGACGAAGAGAGAAAGAGATGAGATTAATATCCTTCGATCGAATCGTCGGGCTACATTGTGCCGATACGGTTCGACGGACACCACCAGGCGAGAGGCCCGCTATTGACAAATGAACGTGTAATCGACATTCGATATTCGACCACGCGCGCGAGGAGATATAAACGGTTCGCTCGCGGGAATGCCGAGAGTCGTGCGCACGATGGTTAATTAGCTCGCGCACCGCGCAGATTTTATTAAGATATCGCGGGATGCGCACACAATTCGATTTTTGCAACGATTTAGCGCGCGAAAAACGTGCCAAGTGCACCGAGTAAAGATCTTATTCGCTCTTCTCTCTGCTTTCTTTTCCATTTACTCTTTTACGCTTATTACATACACTATAATAAAAATTCTTGTACTTACTATATTTCAGTTGTATAACTGCTTATTGGAGAGTCTCTGTCACAATTATTGACTTTTTTTTTATATCAAGTGTGTGTGTGTGTTTTAGCTTTTATTTTATTTTTGCACTTACTGTCAGTGCGGTTGACTTGATTGTATGAAGTTCTTATCCAGAGAACGTCACGTAAGACAGCGAGACGACTTCAACTTCGTGAACGAGGAAAGCCGAGACAAGATGAGCGGTTCATCGCCGCGAGCGGCACTCGTTCCGAATGAAGACGGTCGTCAGCATGCGTTCGCGACATAACGATTATTTTAAACAACCCGCCGAGCATAGAATACAAAGTGCGCTCTTAGTTAAATGTGTATTGCCTCTTTCTGACGACGATGGTTTCTACTCCCTGGAGATACGAGGAGAACCTATTGGTCGGCTCCCGTCTCGTTGTCATCCGCGCTCGTTCTGTATCTATATAGTTGTCATCTTTCTCTCATATGTCGCCCATTATTTTACATAATTTTGAAATTAATAATCTCTTATATTCTCTTTCTTTTTCACTTTACATATGACGCTATTTTATCAAAGAATTATATAATCGAAGAGAGAGAGAGAGAGAAGTTTGCATGGTTGTAAGAGATACATAACTTTTGTGTGTTTTATGTGCATAAGACAAGAAGTTGCCTTCGTGTTACCTACTGACATAAAATGAATCAAGTTTCACGCGTAATCATCGTCTTAGTCAAGAAAGTATAAAATTACGGAAGATTGATTTATGAAATCCCTGTAGAGACGATTAATAATCACGACGCGCGCGCGAGGCTCTTCGGAACGATATAAAATTTTTTCGCGGTCTCGCGATATATTAATCACTCCCGGCGGCGCGCAAACTGTGAATCGTATTGTTAGAAAGTTCCATCCGTCATTCGATCTTCTCTTCTCAATTGATGGAAACTTTGCGAATCTAAGAATTTACGAGAATTAAAAACGAGGTTAAACTTTAACTTTCTGGAGTGATAGATTGAATTAATATAACTTCTTGTGATATTGTTTTTCAAAACACTCAGAATTCAGACGTTTTCAATCGTTTGCTTCATTACTTGATTTGTAATTGTAGGTTTTGGAAAGCAATAAGAATCTAATTTTGTTTAAATACTGCTATATATACTGCTCAGATTAACTGGATTAACAAACGTGTATCTGTTTTTTGATTACATCATTCTGATTACATTATTATACTTAATTATTTGTACACGCGCGCGCGCGCGCACACAGTTACAGGAAAAAAAATCAAACCTGCAGTAATCAGTTAATATTTGTCGCGGCTGTGAAACAAAGTTCGGAGGATTCGATGATTTCACAGTTATACAATTACATGATTGAGTGGACCGCATAATGGTTGGCTGAGCGTTTCGCTGTCTGTCCGGGATAATTGAAATCCAGAGATGCCGCCTGTGGGCGCGATTTTATGGGATTTCTCGGTAAGATTCCGTTCCGGGGTCTCGTCGTCGTCCCGTAAAATCGTCGATCGTAAAATCTCCGCGTCCACGTGACAAAGCCACAAGTGAGGCGCGCGGGACTATGCAAATAAAATCAGTCAGACGAGCGCGAAGCGGTAAATTCCGGGGCGCCTAGTATCTAATAGCGTGCGCTTCCGTTCGGAGACGGTGTTTTCTGTGTTTGAAACCGTTAAGAAAAATGATCTTGCTCAAATTGCTCGACTCAGATGTTTACGGTTTCTCGCGTTATCGATTTCGTCGACCTGCGCCGGCGCGCTGTGATGGAAAAAATGAAAGAGAACTTCATCGAATGATAATCTATGATCAGCGAACCGCTAAGTAAAGAACATTATTATACAGACGTCTATATTGTGTTCTTAACAAAATTGAAATATATTAGCTTCACCATATATTTACTGCGTGCGTAACAAAAACGATTAATTACTCTTGAGAACAATCAATTGTCTCGTTGCGATTTTTATTGCGATAAAACGCTGCAGATCACGTGGAAATGTAATTGAAATGTAAAAACCGTGCTCTCCTTCTCGTAGAGAAGCGGAAAGTGGATTGTCTTGATTCCGCCACGCGGTTAGATACAACGTTAATTACGTTCCTGTGTTATCTGCATACTTTTGCATAGCGAAAAGCTCTACTGTTTAATGCAATTTCATTAGTCTTCCGTGGACTTTAACGCGCGCTGCCCGTTTTATCGCGCGATGGGGGTTAAGCGTGTTTCCCTTTTCATTCGTTCCGTCCTTTCCTCAAGAAGCACCAATCTCGTCTCCGGTCGACGAAAAGCCAGAACCCGGCAAGCTGTGTGTCGTTAAAAAGAGAGCTTGATAGTAATAGTTGTCTTTTAAATCTAGAGAATATCGTTATAAAAAACTTAAAAAAAAACTTTAATAAAAAAATATTATTTTTTACACATCTGTATGAAAGATGGATATTAAATAATTGAATCTATTAATATTTGAAGGACACGCTGTGCTAAATCTCGCTTTCTATGCACGGGCGCGTTTTGTGCAAAGTCACTTGGCAAAACGCGCAAGCCATTGTGCTACTTTCGACTATGCTTTAAATTAATTATAACGAAATTTCAAGCGTTACATTCTCTCTCTCTCTCTTTTTCTCTCTGTCTCATGAAAACATGGGAGATTTTGGACTGCTCGTTAAGGAACGAAAGGTTCGCGTACAATGCGAAAATTCGCCTGCGAATTAAATTAATTGCGCGCTCTTGATCCTGGCGCGGTTTTCGCGAGCCGTCTTTGTCGTTAACGAGCGCGTCAAACCATTTGAATTACTGTTTCTGCAGAGTAGACAATCGTGCAATTAGCGAATAATTTTTGCCAAATAACAATGACTGTCCTTTGCAAATAACCAATAAGTATTTCAACATCCAAAATACATTCCTAGTATATCTACAATAGCGGATTTCTTACTTTATGATACGATGTTGAAAAATACTCGTCATTTGTTATATCAGAATATAAATTGCGCATAGTAGACAATCCGAAGCGTTTTTTATTATCTGCAAATGCGGCAATATTGATACGTAAACTTGTGGAAAGCGGAAAAAGTTCCTCATACCGTTGAGCTGTCGGCGCGATAATTTGATATTCGGTATTTAATAATTCTTCCTCGCTGGCATTTTCCCGAACGGACGGAGTGAACTTTGACTGCGTGCGCGCAGTTATCTGCTACCGTAGCGGCGCGAAGTGGGTCGAATTTCTAACGATGATGCCTGTTGGTTGCCTGACATAAACTTTGACGGCAGATATGATTAGCCAATTAGACAGGGCCTGTGTGTAACAGGCGAATGCCAATATCGTGTCGTAACTTCTATACCGGCGAGTTAATAGGAACGTCCTCTTCTCCGCCGCCATACTAACCTCAGGACCTCACCTCACGTACAACGTTCGATTTTATTACGAGTAGCAGTATAACGAGATTTTAACCCGGTGTTCTGAACCGCACGTTCCCACATTAAGCCTTAATCGTTACTACGTGATAACTTTTTTCTTAATTATAAAGTTTGTGTTCTTACTCTATTGCGCTATATCTTTATTAAAGCACGTTTTCTTATTACAAGAGATTATCTTTTATTATATTTATTACTGTAATAATTATTTGGGCTAAATATCCAAACTTTTATCCTTATTATCGGTTCTTGTCTCTCTCTCTCTCTCTCTCTCTCTCTCTCTCTCTCTCTCTCTCTCTCTCTCTCTCTCTCTCTCTCTGACGATTTATGCGATAGCAACAGGTGTCGGAAAAGGCGCAGCACGATCCGGTTACATTGCTTGAGAAAATCGGATAAGAACCAGGAACAACAAGAGAAATTTGCGAATAGAATTTTCGACAGCGAGAGAGTTGAAAGAGAGTGGAACCATGTCGTTAGCTAGTGCTTGTCGCGTTTGCTATAAATGGTAATCCCGAATAGGACAAGAGATCGAGAAAAGAAGAGAGAGGGAGAGAAAGAAAGAGAGAAAGCGAATAGTACGAAGAAACCCCCAACGACAAGGAGCTAACGGTTGTTTGGGTCCAAATGGGAAACCTTGATTGCGACTTTCTTTCCGGATGTCTCGCTTATCTTCCGTTCTTCTAGTCACTGTTAATTATGCTATTATTATACTTGCAATTTTATATCATTCAGCTGCATAAATTGAAAAGTCTGAAACTTTAGCTATGAATACTTGCGTTTGTAATAAAACATAATAAAATATCAGTAAATAAAATTACATAAACTAATAATTAAAAATAAATGTATAAAACATAGTTGTAGATGGCTATAGGTTGTAGATGATATATGAAACAGCAATATATATTAAATCTTACTCTCTTTCTCATTTATTTTACCTTTATTAAAAATCTAATTTATATTATACTTGTTAATCAGTATGTGCTTAAAAAATAATAGTGAGATTTTTTCAAAGGCAATGTAGTTTATTCATATATGGTTATACTGTTGTTTGCTTTGGATTCGTTTGCTTATTCTACAACGGAAAAGTAATCCGCTAGACACTCATCAATGCTTCAGACAAACAAGCCGTACCTAATCGTTCTTCTCTCTGGAGAATGCTCCGTTTCTTTCTTCCCCTCTCTGTTCTCCGCTTTTTCTTGAATTGATCTGATCTGACCCGACCTGAATTTAATTCTTTATTCTCTTGTATTGCAGTTGAACAAGTTGTATTACAAAGTTTCAAGAAAACAAGATTTTAATTTTCTCTCTTTAATATTGACGAATCACTATCACTTTCAATCATAAGTTACTTTTATATTATCTGTTTGAGATACTCTTATATTACCTAATACTGACAAAATGAAAAGAATTATTTTTAAAAAGAGTTTACAGAACAAGTATAGGAGAAAAAAAGTTCATGAAAAATTGTAATACGATAATTTTGTAATTTGATTTGTATAACAAAGCAAGTATGAAAAGAAACTAAAAGAGATATAAATATGTAAATTGAGTGTGTACTTACAGTCTCTTTTGCGATTTTCATATATATTATGTGTAATAAGTCTTTGTAAAAATTTTATACTGAATATTTTACACTTTTTTTCTCAATGTTTTCCTCGAGATGTAGTTACTTACTGTATGTACTTAAAAAAAAATGAAACTAGTCTTTGTAAATATGTCATAGTATAATAATATACGCAAAAAGAAAAAAAGAGAGAAAGAGAGAGAGAGAGAAAGAGAGAGAGAGAAAGAGAGAGAGAGAGAGAACACAGACATCCGTCATATTCCGCGCGAATACCATAAAATTAGGTAATTTTTTAGACCGTGAAGCCGGACGGACAGAGACGGCGCTTCGTGTAGAACGAAGCATCGAGGCGAATGCACGCGTTGCATTCTTCTCGTATGTAGGCTAGTAGTGACTTCCGCTTGTGTCTCTCCTTTTTCTTCTCTCTTGTCTCGGTCCCCAATTAGATGTTACATTTTGTAATTGTTTCCACCGGGCCGCACGCCGAAGTTAATTATTTGAATCCGTTATGTTCCCGTTCACCTTTACTTATCCGAGAACAAACGCCACGCAAAATGTGGCGCAGGCCGCACCGCGCGTGCATTATGTCACGACCATTACCTCTAACAAGCGTTGAGTTAAATAATTAGCATCGTGCGTCGAGTTATATGATGCTTGTGGAACAACTGTGCCCGAACGTTTTTAATCGCGACAATGAGAAAAACGAATCGCAGATGTAAGTTTGAAACATTTATATTTCTGTATATATTTATATATACAGATATAAATTTGTATAAAAATATATTCTATATAAATATATATTTTTAGAAATATATATTCGATATTTATTTAATCTAACAATTTTTGTATTAATAACAAATATGAAGTGATCCTATGAGCGTGTGCGTTACTGATCGATCATTGCAAACCACTATAGAATCTACTACTAGGTATATGATTATTCGGAACGTATATATATCATATTATCTAATTGTTTTAAGCCTTTTTGAGTTGATACACGATATAACGTTTATAAAAAGATTATTACATTACCAATAAATTGTCATATCGTCACTCCCTACGTATAATTACATAAGTGTCACATACGGGATTTTCAGTTTATTGCATAGTGACACTTGGAAAGTCATGTTCTT
>QVNZ01011575.1:0-13686 GCA_014825645.1 Pseudomyrmex dendroicus | reverse complement strand
GCGTATAAGAGGCACAGGGTACCTCGCGCAGCGCGCGCGCACTTCGTTTGCGCATATACTTGGCGCGAGGCACTACCGTGCCTCTTGATTTCATGACATGTGTATATTATGAGAATGCTTCAATAGGCTGCATTTCGATATTCACTGCCAGTACTAAAAATCTATACTTTATGTTACATGTAGATTTTCAGTAATAGCGGTGAATTTCGCTCAAATATCCGTCCAAACAAAAATGGCGCTAATCAATTTGTGCCATGAATTTTCCTTGATGCGCATTCCAGTGTATATAGAGTTCAGTGGAATTGACTAATGATTGACTAATGATTGACGTGCAAATTTATACGTATCTAAAGTTTTATTTTAAGATGGAAGATGAAAGCGATTAAAAAACATGCAAATTAGCAACACGAGGTGTTATGTATCCGGGTGTAGGCAGGAGAGTGAAAAGAATATTTTATTTCATAAGTAAGGATTGTTGTGTCAAATATAACAGTTTCTGCATTCGTGTTAACAATGTAGGATGAAAATCATTAGATTAAAATGTAGGTTTAACTTGTAAGTTAAAATGGGACATTTTTTATTGCTTACATATTTACATATGAAACTCCTGATTTGCTCAAATACCCGGCCAAACAAAAATGGCGCTGATCAATTAGTGCCACGTCTTGCTACGCTCGTTAGACGGAGATGCGCATTTCAATATATATAGAGTTCAGTGCAAATACACTTCTTGTTTTTTCGTGACAAAAAATCTGCGAAGCATATCGCGAGAATCTCGAAATCGATGGTGCTTCTCGAGTACGCCTGGTCGTGTCGCTAGCGTGCGCTTGCATTATGGCTGCTGCGTTTGGGTTCACGAATACTGATGTGCTGCAAGTAGACGAAGATCGTTGACGACCTCCGCTGCAATTTTGTATGAGCAATCATCGCGAAGAGTTTCTCAATCGGTAGTATTATCGTGAATTGTCGGCGAGTAGTACGCGACAAATGAATATGAGCGTAGCTTATCCTCACGAAGAGACGATGACGCGTGCACGTCGTTGAAACGGAAGAAGAAAGAGAGAAAGACAAAGAGAAAGAGAGAGATAAAGTGGTCCGCTGCCGGAAAATAACGGGTAAGTTGTTCTCTTAAGTTGTTTTGGTCTTTGCATCGATCGTTGCCGTGTAAGTCTCGCGCCGATAATTATGTGCGAGAAGTTGCACCGATCCGATCTTGATCTCTTGCGCGAAAGTATCCGATCCGCGTGCGCGGCCTTGCACGATCCATCGTCACGAGAGAAAGAGAGAACGTTCTCTTTTTCCTTTCTTGCGATTCGTAATCCTACGATCGAGAATTCAGCATCGATCCTTGCGCGATCGGCTTTTTCCAAGCGAGTTTCTAGAATCGCATAGCTTGTTTGTTGCTTTTCACCGTGACTTAGACCCACTTTAAAGAGAGCGAGAAAGAAAGAATGAGTAAGAGAGAGAAAAAGAGATGTGTATATATATATATATATATGTATGTATATAATTGACGCGTGCGTGTATGTGTGCGCGCGCGCGTTTACGAGTAAATGCGCGTGAACAGAAAAAATTGAAATGTGGATATAAACATTTATAGTTCAATTATACATTATATGATACGCGTAGTAGTTATAGAAGCAAGGATAAGTCTGACTTATACGTCAAAGATATCACTTTCACTTGTTTTGCTTATTCTTTTATCTTCTAAAGAACTTGGCAAGAATTGGGGGATTGAAACGTATGATGAGATTACCTTATGTTTGTTTTTATTTCAGAAAACTTTCCATTTACTTTCAAAATATTTCGAAGATTTGTTCAAGAGTATCTTTCTCGAAATAAAAATGCGTCGATATATGATTTAAATACTTACCAAGCGTTCCAGAACATCATTACATAAATTTGTGCGATGTTCCGTTGAGAAACTCGAGGTAGCAGTTTTTCTTTTCACAAAAGAAAGTGCCGCGTGTCCTTTGCCGTTTTAAACTCACGCGTTTCTGTTTTGTAAAAAAACTTTAACCTAGAGACAAGCATGTTAAACAACAGTAAATATGTTTGTCCGACTACTTCTCAAACGTACTTTGTGACATAATCATAGGGCTCAGGGGGTGGATGATAGAAATTTACTGAAAATCCAAAGGTCAAAGCCTCAGAACGCTGGAGAAAGACAGTGCGGCTTCGGAGGAGGGGGAGATGTCAGCAGGCACCCAGGGCGAGATACGTGTCGGCCCTTCCCATCAGGTTTGCCTAATATATCTCACACAAAATTTCTCTCTTGCTACTTAGCTGTTTACTGTATCATATACATATAATGCCTAGTCTGAAGGTTATGTGCTAGTAGCGGAAACATTTATACTACAAAAATAAGGGGCGTGCGGATCACATGTATAATAATATCACTAGTTATCTATTGTAGCATCCCACGTTGATTGATCATTGTTTATATACTATAACGATGTAACTTATTACGCTATGTGCAATTTATAATATTTATCGCAGATATATGAATAAAAACAAAAGCAAGTGGGACTTCAACTTTCGCTGTGTGATAACAAAGATCTCTTGTCACAGAATGTTTCAGAGAAAAAAAGATGTTTTGTCGTGTTTATCATATGTGACAAGAAATTGCATTTCTTATGTACTTCTCTATACTTCTGTATTTACATACAAAATTGCGCGTGTATGTGTGTGCGCGTAAGTGTGTGCGCATGTTGCTGGAAACGATAAAAACAAAAAAACTGCAAAAAAAAAAATAAAAAAAAAATAGACTTGAGATGATGAAGATCTTCACGCTCTTTACATTAATAAATCAAGTAAACATTAGACATTGTTGTATATGTGTGTACATATTTGAACGCGTATCAGGGATGTGTCTCGGGAAGATATTACAAATAAAAAAACATTTATCGATGAAATATTGTTACAAATATATATTATATATTTGTATATATGTGTACGTACGTGTACATATGTATATATACATGTGTATAATCTAATCTGTATGTGAGGTGAAGTAAAGTGACGTAAAGTGTGTGTGTGTGCGTGTGCGTGCGTGCGTGCGTGCGTGCGTGTGTGTGTGTGTGCGCGCGCGTGTGCGTGTGTATACAGCTATGTGTGTATACAGCTTTACAGTTTTTTCAAATTGATAAAAAGCAGAATCGATATTTCATATGCAAAACTCGAGGTTTTTTTTGTAGCTTTTATCGCAAGTTTTATGTTATTTTTTGTATGTTTGCTACTTTGTCGATTGAAATGCTAATAGACATTCAAGCAGCAAGAAATGTATGAAACAAAATTATATTTTGTATTGCAAAAGACTCGCGGCAGAGTTAAGCCTTCATCTTTACTAGATCTAAAAACTTTTAGTATTCTAATTAGAATGGAACTTAAAACCTGAAGAAAACTTAAAACGCCATCGAGTATAAGATATTGAACAACGGAAAGAATAAAAAAAAAGAAGAGATCGATTTTTATATACTAAAGATAGAGGAAAAAGAACACTTTTATAAGATATAAAAATATTGTCAATACATTATGCCGATTTCGATGGTTCAACTAACGCATTACGCATCAAAGAGCTTCAAAAATGTTTCAGCTGTTAGGTATGTAAATTTTTCAGCATCAATTTTGACAAAAATAAGTTTGATTGTTCTACTGTAAGAATAACAAAAAAAACAAAAAACAAAAAAAAACAAAAAACAAAAAAAATTTTTGAACGGAATTGAAAAGAGTGCATTATTAGTTTCTGGGTGTGGACTTTGTTATTTTATCTGCAATACGCTTGAAACATTCGTTAAATTTTCAATATTTGTTGTGTCATACAAGCGATTATGATCAATATGTGTAATATGTGGATAAAGCAAACTATGTAAAGTGTTTGTAAGCGGCACTGTTTTATGAACGTGGGACACACATTTCATGCAAACAATCGTGTATAAGATGAATACAAATTATATTTGCATAAGGTAAACATCTCAATATCATATATCAATGGCCGGACACTTATTAAAGAAATAATTATATGTAAATAGTGCGACAATTCTCAATGTTTTTAGTATTTTTTAAAATATATTTTTAAATATTAGTTCCTAGTTTTCTATATAAAAATATTTTGTATAATTATTTCTTTTAATAAATATTTAGTCAGTAATATTCAATAATAGTCAAATTATAGAATATTTATCTTATTATTTCGTTGATGTAAGGTGACAAAATGTTTTTTCAGAATTTGGAGTGGTTTTCAGTCACGGTGAAATAATTAACAAATTAAAACTACTATTGCGCCAACGCATGGATCAACTTGCAAGTTTGCACCGTTTAATATTTGTCGTCGACATACAATAATTATTCGCGATTGCTTACTTGAACCATCCGTGTGCACAAAGGCTATTAACGTAGAGTGTTTCGCATTTAATATCACGTTTTTCACTCCAAACCTTCCAGTAGTATGTAAAACATTTGATTATACATACGCATGAAAGACACAGAATCAAAATCAATTAACTTTTTGTTTCGCTAAAATATATAATGCAACGCTTCTAATACATTTTTTCCATTTAATTGTTTCGAAAGTTTATATATGTGAACAATACATATTGTTAGATCTGCTTGCCTGTCGTTTGTGGTTTTTTCCTCGTGTTTGAAGATTTGTTTAAAGTTTTGTCTTTGTTAATACAAAAAATAGCTTCACCGTCTTTCAATTCGATCGACACATTATGCAAGTTGTAACACGTCTATCTTTAACATATAATTATCAACTTCCGGCGTTACACTACTATCATTGTATGTAAAATTGTTTATCGCGCGTGTTTGCCTCTTGTATATATCTTTATAACACGGAGTGCAACAATATTGTTTACATATAAGCGCACGTGTGCGTTTCTAAAGAAAGAGAAGGTGATAAGGGACGTTGTTTGCTCGTGTGTGTGTGTGTGTGTGTGTGTGTGTGTGTGTGTGTGTGTGTGTGTGTGTGTGTATGTGTGAGAGAGAGAGAGAGAGAGAGAGAGAGAGAGAGAGAGAGAGAGTGTACGATAAGAGAGAGTTTGGCAATATTGTTTTATCTCAATCTTTTATTATCGTAACTCTTTAATTCTTTGTTATTGTAGCGCAAAAAAATCAAATCGAATAAAGTATTGTTTATAAGCGTGTCGGCGAGTTTTGCGCGCTCGCCGCCGCTCGAAAATAATTCTCGTCGATCGCGAAAACGCATCTTTTTTTTGCGGTGTTCTTTAGCGCGTATCGTGTTCAATCATTGTCTATAATAACGAATCGAAACGCGCACCGAACAGAATTTACAAGTGTTTCGCGAGAGAAAGAAGAATAATTTTTTTCATATATATCTTCATACCTAAATATATACATCGCATTGTACATTTTTTTCAGAGATAAGCAGAATCTTAAGACTTTATATATATATATATATGTATGTGTGCACATATATATACATATATATGTATGTACATACATATATATTGTACATACACATATATTGTATACATAAGTTATATACATATATATATATATACATATGTATGATTGTACAGATATTAAAGAATAAAACTTTTCGTTAATTTTTATCGTTTCTTACATGCATATATATAAATATAAATATATATATACATATATATACATATATATATATATATTGATATAACAATAGCTCTAATAACAATAGTTCAAATAATTCGCGATAAAAATTTAATATTATATAAATATATAAATATATAAATATGAACATATATAAATATAAATATAGATAATTTTATTATAACACAAAAATGAGTAATATGATATTTAGTTACTGTATATAATGTAAGAAAGCTGGTCTTGTAAGATAAGGTGTTTTAATGTGCACATAGTTCGTCATTGTCAATAATCATATTATTACGATTAATAATAATTACAGTTTTTTACATTCTGTGTTTTATTATTTAACCGAATCTGCAAATCTGCATCCTTATCAACACACCGAACAACTATTGCATTCTTTCTATTTATATTTCAAACAAAAAGTTATTAGTTTTGTGATGAGTTTTATATAAAACATGCTATAAAAATTACAATGAAATGGTACAAATATTTAAATTATCTGGGAAAAGTTGTTATTTACTTGATATTTGAATATTTTAGATATGTATACTGAACGTTTTGGAAATTCTTCATTTATAAATGCAGTAAAACACACATCAGAAAAGTAAGGTAAGTAAATTCATTAGTTTCTACTTCCAAATATAGTGAGAAGATTTATTAAAGACAAGGCAATGAACAATTTGTATAATTTAATTTAGTTAATTTACTTTTTATAGATTTAATATTTGTATATGTAAAATTTTTTATTTTTTACATGGAGAACTTGAAAGAGAGAGAAATGTTTAAAGGAGAGAGAATAAAATGTTCTACAGTTCTTTCATATCTCATTTATTTCTTACATGTGTATTTTTAACAAAAAACTAGTAGAGTTTACAATCTTAATGAAATACAAAAAAGAATGTCGCGTATTCAAAAACCATTGAACATCAAATACCACGTGCGAAGAAAAACAAAAATGATTTATCCATAAAATCCGCCCCAGCCTCTTCCATAGTATCCGCGGCCACCCCATCCTCCTCTCCAACCTCCCCAATAGCGTCTACCGTAGCCACCATATCCTCCCCAACCTCCGTAGTATCTCCAAGGTTGTCCATATCTGAAATTAGTTGGAGAAGCAAGCAACTTTTAGCTTCTACATATATTTGTCTTTGTGTGAATTATCTTATATAATTTTTTATATAATCTATAAATATATAGAAATGTCATTTGCAAAATTGGATGAGATAATATATAACGTAATAAATTGTTGCCAATTAGTTGTAACTTAATTTAGAGCTATATAGCTGCGCATCAGAAATTGTCATTTATGCACACAAGTAGTTAGAGCATACGTGCTGACAAAATTATGAGGAACGGTAACATAGCGTGATTCAAGTCAAGAATAGTGATGAACGCGCGTTACGAATGAATAGATGTCACGACGAAGTACAATATTTCTTTTTTTAGAGATGTTTCTTCTTTATGAGCAATTTTAGAAACATGTTTATGACAAAATTATGTCTCTTATAAGCAGACTTCGCATACAAACTACATAAAGTAAAACACAGGTTGTGGTCGTAAAAATATCGAACATGCGTTTGCACAAATTTCTACTATAATTACATCAGCAAGAGACTTACATACAGTTTTAATATAATAATTACTATAAATAAAAATAATTTTTTTAAACATAAACTCACATATTTATGTTTCCGCGATAATTTGTTCAGTAGTTTCAGTAAGTTGGTGTTAGCACTTACCCCCAATACGTGGCATCTGCTTCTAGATCATTATTCCCATTTGTATCTGGTTGTGGTTCGATCTCACTCTGAGCATTTGGTGGCAAATTTCCCTCTTCCGCAACTGCGGAAATTGCGAGGATGGCAAGCGCCACAAAAAGAAATATCTAAAATCAATTTGTCGTATCGTCACATTCTAAAAATTGCGCAATAAATCGCGAAGGTGTAATAATCGAACTCTGATTTCATTTGTATATAAAATAAACTTTGCGTCAAACGATATTTTTCTCAAGAAGAGATTAAAAAATCACACTTTAAAAAATCATGCGAACCACTTACGAAATGGAATGGACGCAGCATATCTGTAGAACTGATTTCAATTCGAATCCACGGGCCTTATATATGCGGCCACGCACTCACTCACACGTGTTTTCAAGACTGTATAGCTTTGCGCGCACACGGATTTCAACGGAAAAAAAGCGCAATATGAGTTAAACAAGAAAGCGTAAGCACAAGGTGCGTCGTACACAAAGAGAACCGCAAATGGGAATGTCGGATGAATTTTCGAATTTTAGGATTCCACGTAACTGACTCGCGTCGTCGCGACATGCGATGTCGAGGACGTGATCGTTATAAAATTTGAGAGAGAACTAATCGACCTTGTTTACAATTACGAAAGAGCATCCACAGTCCAGATATATTGATCTTTTACATGTTTTTACTTTTTTTTTACCTTTTTTCCAGATATATTGATCTTTTACTTTTTTTTACAAAGCCAGAATTGTGTTATTAAATAATACATTTCATATTAATATTTGTAAGAGTTAATTATTTTTAGTAACTATTTTTTGTATCTTATACAAAAGTTTTGTCCCGAGTGGGTATATGAATAATATTAAACATTTTAATTAAATAAATTTGAGTGAGTCATTAATTTGCACAAAAAAATATAATTACCACGTATGCATCTAATCAGATCTAATGTTTTCTTCTTAGAAAGTGTGTTAGCACAAAAACAGTTCGAAGAACGCGCACTTTTATTTCTTTTTTTGCTGCATTTTGTATCGTTGCATTTTGAAAAAATCATTTAAGAGATAATAACCAATGTGATAAAGGACCTCGGAATACTATGCATCGTTCTTGTAGACAAAAAATATTTGAAGACCGCAAGAAATAGGGGAGCGTTTTATAGCAGCTGTCAGTTAAAATCACCGAGTTGTTGCGCGATTTTATCGTTACTGTCATCCAATTTCTTTTTTTTTTTTTTTTGTTCATGCTTGCTATATTTCAACATATTTTAGTAATTATATTCGTAAACTACATGAAATACTTCTATATACAGAAAAATTTAAATTTCAAGTTTATAATACTCATATTATATACTGTACATATAAATTTGTCGTAATATTATGCAATAACTTTAATTTGACGATGCGCTTAAAAACTGGTTTGTATATTTTTATATTTTATTTGTTAAGAGTAAAAATACGATTCTTCTGCTTGCTTATAATTTTATTCACTTTTTTTCGAGAAAAATTCACAAAAACTCGGCTAAAATATTCACACAAAACAACATATACAAACCTCTTAGATGTTCATTAGATATTACATGGACGTCCAGTAGAAGTCTAATCAACGTTATGTCTGCGTGGATAGTAATAATTATATTACTGTAACATTTAATATGCAATTTCTTTGAAGACAAATATTTTTTATTCTATTTACAGTTTTGTTATATGCAATAATGTGTCTGAACAGATTGTAAAACCTATGTAAATTACTTATTTTAAACATTTAGTCTGACAGAGTTCATCACGAGATATGTAAATCACATAGAACAGATGGATTAGTGTTTGTATATGTAAATAGGAACAGTACATAGAATCTTTTAGAATATGAATATAAAATGCAAGAATGTCTTCTAAGACAAGAATGGACTTCTGACCAGTATCTATCAATTAGTCTGTCCGTTTAGTAGTCGAGGTGATTCCCCGAGCTGTGATTAATTAATTCTATACTTAGCATTCACACACACACAAGTGTAGTGTTTATTTTCTATCATAAAACTCTTTTGAATATCTAATAGAAAAATGTAAATATATATAAGTACGTACACGCGCATGTTTATCGCAGTATTATTTTCTCTGCAAGAAAAAGAATATTTCTTCAAGTTTATAAAAACATACTTGGAAAGTGTAGCATCCTCATGCGATAAGATATTCTTCTTGATATCCCGGTTTATCTTAAAAAATCGCGTTTATAGAAGAATCCCCGCAAGAGCAGAGAAGAGATTAAACAAGCGTTTATTCATAGTGTTGTTAAAATGCAAATTTTTAAGGACGAGCGACCGGCCTACCTTGAGCACACTTATCGTCTTCGTCGTTTTTGAGCGTGTCTCCTCGGTTTCTCGAGGAATCGTTGACCGCTGCTTTTTCGCTCAAGGTCAATCGTTATGTTTTTTCTCACTTGGAGGACTTTCTAGAAAGGGCTATAGAGTGATCCTGGTCCACGCTGCATCATTCGTCTTTGTTATTGCTTTTGTGTAGAACTGGACGACTAAACTAGAAAGATCACAAATATCTTTTTAATTATAAGCCCGTTCCTAGTTTCATTAGTATAAAAGAAGTAAAGAACGTACCTGATGTACATTCGTATCAAGAAAATTCGAATTTTAAATTCTACTTTAATCACTTCAAAGTGCTAAAATTTATCCACTTTAAAAATTTATCATTTATAAACTCAAATAAATTTTAATAAACCATATAATCTGTTAGATTAATTGGTCACTGCGATTAGTCAATTTTGCGAACACTCGATTCTCGAATTGATTTTTATAAAAATAAGGAACAAGCGGAACTGAACTATCGAACGGTTGCGCGGGCAACGCAAACGAACTCCAAACAAATTGGACAACTTATCGTTCAACTGCACGAAGAATTCGCACACATATAAAAATTTTCAATTTATATTTGCTTGCGTGTATCATAAGATATAAAAATCGGAAAAATATATAAATTACGGGTACAATGTACAAAGTAGATGCCGTAAGCACGCTGTGCGAAGCCGTGGAGCCCGGTGTTATAACTCGAAGTTTACTTGTTTCTTTGGCAATCGATCAGGGACCGAAAAAAGAAGCAGGTAGATTGTTTCTTCAAGACGGAATTGAATTGGACAAGTTGAAGGAAATTCGCATTGAATTTCTTAGTAAGTTTAATTGTTTGTTTTTTGTTCATATGATTATTGTATATATATAGAAATTCTTAGCAAAAAGAATGTTCACGAAAATGCAAATTTCAATGTCTATCTGACTTCTGTATATATTGTACGTATATTTTGCAGATATTTTAAATATTGATTACCTCTGGCTATTAAAAGCTCTGGTCAAATTGTCGCTGTCTTACAACGTTATTGAAAAAATCGAGAATTTGGATGAACTTATCAACTTGAAGGAACTGAATCTCTCATTTAATCGAATTAAAGTTATGGAGAATTTGAATAATTTAAGCCAACTGGAAATTCTTCTTTTATATAGCAATGAGATCTCTATTGTAGAAAACATAGACAATTTGAAGAAATTGACCATTTTAAATATCGGTAAAAACAAGATTGAAGACTGGGATCATGTATGTAAAATATACAACTATAGCTCTTTCGAAATTTCTTTATTATTCATACAAGGTCGTTACTGCAGATAAAATATTTGCGCAATTTCAAACTGCTCAAGAGTTTAAACACATGGGAAAATCCTTGCGCTGAAATGGACGGATATTTGGATTATCTGGTTGCATTTTTGCCACAATTACTTTATTATCAATACAAAATGATATCTGAAAGTACACGCCAGTCTGCTATTGATAAGCATTAGTTACTATCTTAACATAGCAATAAAAAAAAAAAATCTTAAAAAAATATCGTCTTAAACAATATTTTATCTTTCTAGTCGTGTGATTAGTAATCTTGAAGAAACCGAGACAAAGACACAAGAAGAAGCAGCATTACAGCAGCAACTTGAACATAAAGTTTTAATGCTGTCTGCAGCATATGTGGAGTATCTTGATGAAGATCAACTTTTTCAACAAATGTTTTTAATTGACAAAGGTATTTTATCTAATTTTATTTTTTAAACACAATAACATAAAAAGTTAAGAAAAAACAGATCTATATACCGAGCAAAATATCTCTGCAGTATTTATTATCAATTACATTCTCAGATCTTTTTTCTATTATTATCAATTGTATATCAATTCAATATTCCATTCATTAGTTGGTAGAGAGTTATCCACAATAAATGAAAATATACAAAAGAAGTTTGAGAAGTACAAGAATTCTTTTACCACAATATGTTACAAATTATATGAGTTTGGTTTGGAAGAACATAAAAAGAGAACTGAAGAAATAAGATTATTTGAAGCTGCGGTCGAAAAAGGCAAAAAAAATACACAAGACGAATCGAGAAGGTAAAAATTAAAATATCAGAATCATAAAGGAACAACACATATGTAACAATTGTTTTACTTTGAACAAGGATTGTAGACGAAGTATTTGAAAAAAAGACTGAAATATTTGTAAACTTGAAAAATGTAATAGAAACTTTGATAGGAGACCAAGAGGCAACAATCGATACTACTGACATCACTGCGAAAGCAAGAATAATATTTGCTGAATTTAACAATTTAATATCTAGAGCACAGACGCAATTAATGGCTAAAGAAATTACATTACATGATCAGATAGAAGTATAACAGACGAGTATATTAATTTACAAAAAATATCATAGGTAAGATTAATGAGATACAATTAGACTAAAAAGTGATTTGTTTTGGGGAAGGAAAGGACATAAATAAAGTTTTCTGTATTAACATGACGGACATGATCAATTTGTTTCTGGAGACTGCTCGAGAACATTTTTCTCTATTAAAAAACGCAGAGATTGAATATAATCATGTTATAAATGAATTGATTTTACATCATTCAAATAATATTGAAGATGAAGTAAAGATATCAGATAATCTGAAAGATTTGTATAGCGATAAAGATATTACGACTGCCATTCTTGTCGCTTCACACACTAAACGTCTACAAGTAAGTATTTATAACTTTGGATGCGCAAATTGTGTAAATATATAATTGGAAGAATAAAATAATTGATAATTATACAGGTTATAAATGATCGGGAAAAGCGCATGATAAATCGGCTTAATAACTGGTTCAAAGATTATACCAATCAGTTAGTCGTGTAAGTTTGATTATTATTTTGATATAATTTAATTTAGCTATTCTAAAACGCTTTGTGCAATGGAATCTTTTTTACGAGAGACTATACAAACTGTTTTAATAAAATATAGGGATGAAAATAAAAGACATCGTCAGCAGATACTAGAAATATCACATTTCTTTGAATTTCAACGGCAAGAATTTAATTCAATAGGCATACCGCAACACTTAGATCTGACGAACATTGATTTGGATAACGATGTTACGGTAGAAATTTAATAACTACATGAGTTTATTCCTTACGACGAATAAAAATTCAGGAAATGAATGTGTTACACATACATATAATATATATATACACACACACAAATATACAACAATCTGCTTACAAAAATGTTATTCTCACAAATCTAAAAAAGATTTTATATAAAAGTTTTATCATCTATTTATGTTAAAATATCTTTGCAGTTTATTTATATTAAAATATCATTGCCGTTTTTGCTTCAAATATTCAATATATAGTTTAATACTAGCTTGTACCTTTGGTAACGTTATATAATTTACAAAGTTATTCAAATCTTCTTCTTTGTTTTCTTTCATGTACTTGATTAAATCGCTTCGTATTTCTAACTTAGTTGCAGCTCTCCCCACACCTGTATTGTTAATACGTGATCAGTATAAAAAAAACATTATCAACACATTTGATACATATCAAAATATTGTTAACCTGGTATATTGTCATAAGACAATATATATTTTTTGCATTTTTCAATTGCATCAGCCTTATCTTTAGCAAGTTCATCAACTAGACCAAGTTGCAAAGCTTTTTCAGGTTTAAACAGCGATCCCCTATAACAATAACGTCATTAATACTTATTTGTGCATATTTATTAATCTCACTTACCTTAAAAGTGCCAGTTCAGCTTGTCGATAACCTAACAATGAAACGTACAGATCCTTGAACCATTTTGGAGCAGACATACCCAGTTGCGTTTCATTTAATCCTATAGTGTGCTTTCCTTCGACAAAAACTCTATATTCTGTGGAAATCGCCAGTAAGCAGCCTCCAGCAGGGCTGGAACCCTATATGCAAAAAGAATGTTTTCACTTGTTACATAAATACAATATATATGTAAAGTTCTATGACTAATGCACAAGGCTGGGC
>QVNZ01011572.1:0-26095 GCA_014825645.1 Pseudomyrmex dendroicus | reverse complement strand
TCGAAATCTTCGCGCGAAACAAAATATAAATTTATAAGTTTTCTAAAACTTTCACTATGGATTTTTTAAACATTTCTCACACAAGAGTGAGGTGAGTAATTTTCATATGTTGCAAAAGCGTCTTGGATGAATTTTCGAACTGAAATCAATTCGAATTTCCGAGTGCATTAATTTACACGCGTAAAAATTTATTTATATATTCGCGCGTGCAGCGCGAATTGGCCTCGTATTGACGTTAAACTATCTGCAAATTTAAAAAAAAAAAAAAACAAATTACATCAAATTAAATTCGTCAAATCTTTCACACGACGGACAAACGCATATAAAACGCGTTATAATGCAGCGAATAATAAGATACATATATATGTAGCAGGATGCACGTACACATCCGTAATGCGAAGATCCTCATGAATACTGGGTTTAATTATCGACTATACGGCCCAATTATTTATTCCTCATGAATTTTGATCAAAAGCTAGTATTACGCGCGCTGAAATTAAACGTGTCGCGCGCGATTAACACACGCCTACACGTGTGTTCCCTCCTCTCCTTCCCCCGGTAACGAGAGTGTCATCCTGGCAAACAAAACAACGACAACAAAAAAACACAACAGAGGCCGAACGGTCTTTCGTATACTTTTTTCTTTTCCGCGCGCCAAGAAACCACGCACAAATCTTTGTGCACGCAAACATGCATCGCACGCGTGCGAGTAACGCACGCAAACACGCATCGAACGTGAGATTTGTGCGTGGTTCTTTAGCATATTTTCTTGACTCGGTTCCAACGCGGCGCGTCGTTTTTAGAGTGATAATCGCGTTGGCGATCAATCAAGTTTGCTCGCGATGGAAAGAAGAACACGAATAAAACAACTTCCGACGAGGTGGAATAAAGCGAATGGAGAATGAAAGAGGTGAGCGAAAAGAAAAAAAAAAATAAAGAAAAAGAAAAGAATAGCTGGTGCGGCTCGTGCTTTCGAGACGCCAGCGCGACGAGCCAGCCGCGCGTTTTAGTTCGCAATCCCTCCAAGAATGATGTATGTTTGTGCAGGCGTTTAACCTTTCGACAAAGACGTCGAAAAACGCGTGAGGACACGCGTGCGTTCCAACATTGTCAAAAACCGTCACTCCACGTTCTCGTCGGCTTGTTTAAACTACTTTCGCACGCGCGAACAAATGTTCGCACGCGAAACATCTCATCGTAAGATAAAACTCCGTTAAAACAAGGACAACAAAAATTGTCAATTGCAAATTGGCTTTGCGAGAACAAAACTTTCACATCGAAGCCTCGCAATCTTCGCAAAAATAAACAAATAAATTTTTAGCTCGTCAAAGTGCGCAACAGATAATTTCAAGTCAATACGAGATAATAAGATGCAAATATATTTTTTTGAACGTGTAAATTATTACTTGGAAATTCTGGAAATATAAGAAACTAGAGAGAGAGAAGGTCAGCGCGCGCTCATTGCGTGCTTTTAACGTTCGATTCACAGGTTCAGACACGGAGGAGGAACCGGCGAGGAGAGAAAAGAAGAGGAGTCGATACTGGTATCGCCCTGGGGGGAAGAAGGCGAGAAACGGAAGATAAGTCATTCCCGCTGAATACACACGGAAAGAGAAAGAGAAAGAGAGAGAACTCGGCCCGACACACGCTTTGGCTCGTCGAACGGGTTGTATACTTGCCGCCCTGTTACTCGTGCGCCCGCGCGAAATTAATCAACGGTAAAGCAGAGGTGCGCGCTTACCGCGGTCTAAACGCTCGCCGCGTGTACGTCTGGCATCATCGTGTATCCGCTCCGCGCGCGCACGTGCTCTCCTCTCCCGCGCGCGCGGAGTTCCAAGCGATCCCGAACCGTGTGTGTGTGTGTGTGTGTGTGCAACGAACGAAAGCAGCGCGGAGATGGCTATTCTAAGGGAAAGTAGCGACGTTTATATTCGCGCGCGTATAACGTACCGCCACAGCGGTAAAAGAAGAAAAGTAGCAGTACTGTCGTTTAATGTCTTTGTTATAGCACACCAAGCGGCAGAAAACACACACCACGCGGCGGTACGCGCGCGTATACAATTTCTTTCTATTTTTCAACACCCGTCCGATTTTAGCACCGGGGTGCGTTATAGGAGGGTGGTTATTACTTGAAAGGAAAATATCGAAAGAGACAAACAAAGCAAGCCAAGCTGGGGAATTAAAAGTTGAAGGAAGGAATTTTTTGAGACGCTTCGATTGTTTGTTTCTTTTCATCCTCCGTGTGTGTCAAATCAAATCAAAATCACCTTTGTATTGTGTTTCCGACGTTCTATCAGTTCAATGTAACGAAACGTCTTAAAGTCATTAACATTGCTGCTCGTCAAATCTCAAGATAAACGTCCCAATGACCGGACGTGTCCCAATATTTATTAAATAAATAATTACTAGACATGTAAATATAAATCACAACAATTCTTAATGTTTTAAGTATTTTTTTTTTAATATTTTTCTATTAGTTTTTTTAATTGCGTGCATATGTAATTACTTTGTTGCAAACTATTTCTCTCTCTTCAATAAATGTCCAGCCAGCTGATGGCTCGTCACTACTGATCATTGGAACATTCACCTTACCGTCTCGTAGCTTCCAAGGTCTACTTTAAAAATTATATTAACCCCAATTTTTTTTACATCCCAAAAGTGGACCGAAGGTCTCTGACGCATTTTATTTGATTTCAAAATTGCGAACAATTTTCGCAACAGCTCCGGGGCGTCTTCTTTCGAGTGTCTATTGATATATCCTTTGTTGTTTATTTAACAAATAAACAATTTTATCTAATTTGATGATTTTTGACAAAAGGCGCTGAGAACAAAATGAGATCAGAATTATTTCGGAGAACATATGAATTATCACGGATGGAATTTTATCCGTGCGATACGAGTTTGAAGAATTCCTCGGTGTGTTAGAAATCGCGGGCGAATGTGCGTTCGATACAACGTTCTCGAATGTGTGTGTGTGTGTGTGCACACCGAGAGACCGACTACCGCCGCGACTGACTGACAAGTAGTAAAGCCGGATTGTTACTCATGCATTCGCGCGAAATTAATCAAAAGGCAAAGCAGGCATGCATTGCCTTTCCTCCCCCTCCCCTCCCCCGCATCTAAAAGGTTCAAGATCTCCTCTTCTTCTTCTTTCCCGGTCGGGTAAGAACTCGCGCCGCTCTTTTTGCAGCTGCACGTTACTTGGCCTTTGGCCTCCGCAGACTCGACTCTGGGAAATCTAGATTAGATGGTACCGCTAGATTGGCCTCGCCGTCCGTTGTATCATGTAACATAAAATGTCAATAATGCGCGGCTTGTGCACGCAGAGAGCCGATCGTGACGTAATATCGCGCCGCCGCGCTCTTCTTCTTCTTCTTCATCATCACGTCGAGGGAGAGGAATCGTGCGCGCGCGTTTTTCGCGTTTCCGGAATCGCAACACACTGACATTTCAGTTACAAGATAAATATCCGCGATGTGTGTGTGTGTGTTAATGTGCGCACACACGTTCTCTCCTTAAGTCGTTCGCGCTGAAGTTTCGTTCGCGAGAAATGTCAGAGAAGACGCGCAAAAAGTCGCGACACAAAGACGGGCGTACATCTTCTTGCTCCACTTCGGTTCTCTCCCCCTTCCCCCCCCCGACATCTTCTTTTTCTCTAGCTCTGAATTAATCAAGGACGAGAGACATACTTAGCGCCGCAAATAGACACATCGCCGTAGCGCGATTGCTCCCATTTTCCCCTCAACTACTGTCTCTCCGCGGCCGAGTAGTAACGACCTTTCAGCAGCTGCTGTCGCGCGTAAAGCTTCCGTCGAAGAAGTCCATAAGAACGAAATGTGTGTGTGTGTGTGTGTTTGCGTCGCATAAAACGACACCGTTCGAGATTAGCGTCGAATGCCGCGACTCGTAAAAGAAAAAACAACAAGTCGCAGCTTCTTGCGCTCGCGGAGATGCTCGCCACGCGTCGTATTACCGCGCGGAATGAAGTAAGTCGCGCGAAACTCTCCGTCTCGGGGATCTCTCAGACCGACCGGTTACGTCAAAAGTTATACACACGCGCGTACACACACACACACACACACACGTGCGCGAAGTCGTCGACATATCCCGCCGCGCAACTTCCGGCCGAAGATCGACGGATAAATCTCGCGGCGTTAATTACCGCGGCGCGTTTTCGCAGCGCGCCCCCGCGGGATTTCTCGCAAAGTCGAGGCTCAGATTAAATACGCGCTCGCCGCCCCGGCGGCTATCATCCCGAAAGAAAGAACTTCCTATCCACCCACAGGCGAATTAGTTAGCGCGCCCGCGGTTAATGTAATTTCGTCTATGAACACACACACACACACATACAGTACGGAATTTGCAAACTTTTCCGAGGCATACGTGGGGTTGATGTATCGAGCAGTGTCGTAGGTCTTTCGTTTTGACGAACTTTTCTCGAGCAATAAGAGCAATACGGAATTTTCGGTAAGAAAAGCGGAACGTCACAGGTTGAAATTAAAATTCACGGATTTTGTTTTCGCTCGGCAATTGCGCGACGCCGATTTAATTCGAGTTGATTAAATCAGACGATTACCAGAGACACGACGCCAAGCAAATGCGATTAAATTTATGTGTGTTTATATTAATTATAACATTGAAAAAAAAAATATGATTTCTATAATATCCGGAATGCGGGAGATCCGGGCTAAGGATTTTTTTGTTTTTTTCACAACGGACTTTTTTTATGGAAGGATAAAATTGGATATTTCGCGTAAATGAGATGCGAAAGCGTCCTCTATGTGGATTTTCGAATTAAATTATTTTAATTCCAATTCCCATGCGTATTAATTTACGCGTTTAAGGGAAGTAAATAAATATAATTGCGCGTACAATTCGGCACATTGGCTCGTACCCCGAGTACTTGGTCGTTGCTTTTCCACGAGCTTTTAAATTGTTATAAATAATATTATATATTATTGTGCATATTAAAATATTAAATTAAATTACATTAAAAGATATTAAGTACACGTTAAAAAAATACACGCTTTGACTAAAAATACAGTAATTTCCGCCCAAACTCTCATCTCTCGGATCCCATTGCGAAATGCATTATCGCAAAAATAGCTAGTAATCGCGGATAGGCCGCCGCGCAGTATCGGCGGACGCGCGCGATATTATATGTGCTTTAAAGAGCCGACGAGATACGCGAGGCCCGTTTTATCCGTGCCGTACCGTGTAATAGCCTCGGACTTCCTGTTCGTGTAAAGAGCGACGGGTGCGAGCGCGCGCTCAACACACACACACACACACGTACGTGCGCACGAACGATGGTCGCTGCTCACTGTGGATAAAAGTGAATCGATAATGATACGCGGCCGACAAAAATGCCGCCGCACACACCACCGTCATTGCCGCCCTCGCGGCATCCATCCTCCCCGTGGGAATGCACGCGGGCCACGTCGAACGTTCCGGCTGATAACCGTGTTACAATTTAACGCGAGAGAGAGAGAGAGAGAGAGAGGCCCCCACAACCACGGGCGCGGTGTCAGTTTCGTCGGGAGCGCATAATGGCCCCCCTTCTCGCCCACCACCGCGTGTCGATTTGTACTCCCGTAACGCCCGCGATTTCCGAATCGACACGGTCGCGGAGCACACACACACCGGTCGTATCGCAGGTATACGAAGGTGAAAAGAGAGTAATGCACTCCCTTTCCCTCCCCCCGCTGCTGCTCCCTTCTCGCCCGTCCTTCTCGTATTTGAGCAGTTCGTTTCGTTACTAAATCTCTCATTAGATGGAACAATTTGGAAACTCGTTTCCGCGATATCTCGCGTGTTTTTATTTTATTTTTTTTTTTCAAATTACTTCTGCCGTTATTGATATATCGCAAATATGTAAGTATTTAATGCACATATATTTTATTTAATATGTGTGCGACAAATATAAAAAATGACAAATTTACGCAATGTAAGTAAAATATAATAATATCAATATACATAATATAATTAATGTAAAATACATATTTTATTTACGCGTTGTTGCACTTAAAGCTATTACTGTTATTATTATTTTTTTTTAAATTATTATTTTATATTTTACTGTAACATTGTGTAACTGAGCGTGCGAATTCGTCGCCGTCAATGTTGGAGGCTGAGGGAAAAAACTTGTTCGATTCGATACCTTGGCCGTCTTCGCGCAGACTGAGGGTTCATCCGGTTTACGATTATCAAGAGCGAAGCGTGTAAATTTGCTTTTACATACGCGCGCATACGCAACGCGCGCGGCGGCAACGGCGGCAACTCGCCCACCGATCTTGCAACAAATCTATTTCCACGGCGTGCAAAAACAGAAGACACGCCGTGCCGAGTAATGAACTAATCTAGCGAGAGCTTCGCCGTGAACGTGGCGAAGGAGGGGAAAAAGGACGGGGGACTTTTGCCGCGGCTTAATAACATGAGTTTTTCCCCGGACTCTCTGCCGGCCGGGAGTAAACGCTCCGCGCGAGAGAGACGAGATCGTGAGAGCATATTCCGCGGATGCCGTCTTGCGGTAATCCCGCGATCATTCGACAATTGAAGGCGCGCGAGCAAGAAAGAAATCGTTTTCAAAAATCTGCGCTTACATCTCGCGGAGTCTGTTTACAAAAAAAAAAAATCGAATCTATCGAGTGGACGAGATGCGACTCGAAAAATTGCGGATACAAAATATTCTTCGCTTGTATATGCAATTGCATTTCTTCGTTTTTCGAAATACGAGAAACCGCATCTCCTCCGTTGTCAGCCCCGAATCGAGGGCGACGACTTGCAACTTGCACGTGTAACGCAATTCTCTCGGAGAAAAAGAGCGCGGGACGCGCTCTATTGATGTAACGTACAAACCTCCTCCTCCCCCCGGAATCGATCAACATTTCTATTCGCGGCGCTTGTGATGCGCGACGTCGCAATTAAATGCATAATGGAGAACTCGGCTCGGTCGCCGCGGCAAGTAATTAGGGGGTATTTCGTTGACTGGCTCGGCTCGGCTCGGCGCGAGCGAGCGAGCGAGTTGCACCGGAATAAGTTTAATAACCGCATGCCGCGCTCTTCTCTCAGTCACCGGAGCACTGTCCGTCTGTCGGACTGTCATTACGGCGGCGGCGGACTCTCTGACTCTTTGCCATAAAGCGCGCGAGTTTCTCTCTTTCTCTCTGTATTCTCGAGAGATAATGACGGTCGCGAGGGTGGTCAAGATGCGGCGTAATGCGTGACTGCTGCGTGGCGCCGCCGCGCACGGAATTACGCGACTCGCAATTGTGGCGCGGACGCACGGAAAAATCTCTCTTTCTCTCTCTCTCTCTCTCTCTCTCTCTCTCACTCTCGGGACAAATCCAGATCCGCGACCGATTGCGCGCAATCGCGATTTAGATTACACGCGCCGTAATTTCCGAGTCACGTGACGTTCCCGAGATATCGGCGATCCTCGCGAACGACCGACGCAAAATGAGTCGAGTTCAGCATTTGTTCGTGTGTGTGTGTGTGCGGTGAAAACATTAAGATTTATGATTTCTACAATTTCGCGACGAAAATTAAAGTGCATGTGCGTCCGCGCGCGTCTTGAAGCACAATATGTGGCACAACATGCGAGCACACACACCGGAATCAATACGTTCCACGTTATAGGGTATCCGCAGAAGTGCTCGGCGTGAGCGCGCGTGACACGGTCCTTCCGACGTTATAAAATCTCGATTTCCCCGATATATCTCGGCCTCGCGCGGCGGCAAATGCGGTTGATCGAGCGCGTATATACGCGCACACGCCCGCCGCACACATCCCTTCGTTCGTGTGTACGCGCGCCGCTCGCATGCAATCGCAGTCACGACACACGCGAGAGAAAGAAAAATACGCGTCAATACCCCGCTCGTATATATTCCAAATACCACTCGAGTATTGACACTTTGTAGATACTTGGTGGAATATAACTCGAGCATATCTCGCACTCGACGATTTAGTTATCCGAAGAACGAGAAGTAAACGGGAGAGGTGTATGAAAAGAACGTCCGAAGATGGATAATCCGAACAAGCAAAAGAGAACACGAATTTTCTGAATTTTCCGACTATCAATAATTCGCGACCCCCCTTGCGTTAATTCATTAGCGGCGCGTTGATACGCAAAACCGTACTAACTGCGGTTTTTTGTTATTTAATACAATTTAACGCGCGTTAATACGCGCAAAAATATATTAAATTTTGTTATTTGATAATTATTTAATAAAGTTAGTTATTAAGTGACAAAAAGCGCAATTAATATATTTTTGCGCGCATTAACGCGGCATTAAATGTTGAAAATTAAAATTTTATTAAGTGTTATATTTATTAAATAATAAAAATCGCAATTTATACATTTTTGCATGCTAAGTTTTATTTATTAAGCAACCGAGAAACCGCAATTGATATATATCTTTACATATCAACGCGCATTAATTAATTAATTAATGCAAATTAGTTGGAAAATTCAGAAAATTCGTTCTCTTGTATCTGTCGGACCTCTTCGGCCATCCTTTCTTGTTATTTCCGCGCCTGATAGTTCATTCATTATCGAGAAGTTCACACGCGTGTTGTATCGCAAATTTATTACAAACACAGTTTGCAAAACAGAATGCGAATGACTCTTAAAATATATCTGATATCAAAGTCTCTCTCTAATACGCGCGTTTCGCAAGGGGGAACGACGACCGGCGGCGAGCGCGAGGAATCGAGCGGTTCTCCCTAACGAGTGTAATTCAAACGCGTTTATAAGTAACGTCGCAATTAGCCGCGAGAGCGCGACGCAAAAATCCATCGCGCGCGTCGCGGTGCGTGCGGAGCGATAACGTTTTATGCAAGACGTTTTGCGAAAGTTCTCGCGCGCATACAAGAAGCGTCGTCCGTCGTAAAATCTCCCTCGCGATTTCCCACGAGCTAGCCGTCTCCCAAAGAGAAGAAGCACGTAGCCGAGCGAAGGGGCTAGTGCGTGTGTTTCCCGGACGATGTGTGCATTACATCCAAAGCTCGGTGTTTGCACGACGACGACGACGGTGGTGGTGCGGGAACTCTCTCGCTACCCGCATAACTTCGGTCCCGCGTAAATCAAGCCCTCCGGAACAGACGCTTTTTCCACGCTCATCGTTAATACCGTTCTCGCGTTATTTAAAAAAATCAAGCGGTGTTACAATATATCCGTGTCGTTTCTTATGCGAATTAACTCTAGTCCCGAACAGGGGGTTTTTTTTTGGCATTCCGAGAGCGAATCGTCTGACGGATTTTTATTTGACCTCACAATTTAACAAAAGTTCGAACATCTTCTCTCAAGTGTCCAGTAAAAATCTGTTTTAAATAAATATCTATTAAATTAATATTGGTACATCTCTTTAAAAAGAAGATTAGCACAGTTATCCGTTGTTAAATAACGCGTGATTTTAATTTTGTTTTCTCTGTCGTTTTATATTTTTATTCGGTTATTCTGTTGCGCTTAAGAGAATTTTTCCAGAGCGCGCTGTAAACAAAAGTCTATCCAACGCCGATGTTTGTTCAACGAAAAAAAACAGTTCTGCATAATTTATCTGTGGTGATGTTTTGAAGGGGTGGTTTCGAGAGACGCTAAATAAAAGAATATGTCAAGGCTCGGAATTGAGGTTTGATATTCCTGACGTGTCAGTCACAATCTCACGACATTCGTCGAGAAATAAGCGCATTTTTTTATTAGAATCGGATTTTTTTTTTTTTTTTTTTCGCAGTCTGCACACGCGCGGATGTAATCGCGTTTCTCACGGGAGAGAGAAGGAGCGAGAGGCTCTTTCGCTGTCTTTCTCTCTCTCTCTCTCCCTATCTCTATGCGTGCGCGAGGAAGTCATTAGTTTCTCAAATATAAGATTGCGAGTCGTAAGAAGCGTCAATTTGTACCCTTCTCGAGACGCATGAAATCCGTCGGTTTATCTCGGAATAATCGCCGAGTTCGATGACATCGCGTGATTACTTCACGGTCGCCGCTGTTTTAATGACCGCTGTTGCTCGGTCGCCGATGTATCGCCGCCGCCGCCGCCGCCTCCTACGAATGTGTTTCGCAAACAAACTTGCAACAAACACGCTTGCCTCTCTCCCTACCCGTCGATTCCCAAAGATTAAGCGCCAGAAAAAAATGCGTAATCTCGCCAAGGATGAATTTTTAAAAAAAAAAAAAAAAAAAAAAATAGGTGAAACAGCTCGTGAAAATTTCAACAATAAGCAAAGAGCCAATATACGGGATGTTGGCGTATAAAATGCACATCAGTTTGATGTGTTTTTGTGACGTTTTGTGAGAGAATTTTATTCGGCTAATATTTCTGACAAACGAGTGTTCGGTTTATTCCATCGCGTGCTGATGCGCAACCTACTATTCCGTTTTGCTATTCACCGAAGAAGATCCGATCTGTGGATCGCGAGACGTGATCTGATTTGCTTTTCGCAATAATAAAACTACATTTTTACCAACTGTGTATTGACCTGCAATTAAAAAAAAAAAAAGAAAAATACGTAATCAATTCGTTAAAAAGATACTTTGCAAAAAGAACTTCCCTTAGATGAGCGAAATATGATTAAGATTCGGTTTCTTTAATTATACAGCGCACTCGCCACAAGACGCTAATGTGCAAACGGGAATTAAAAAAATGGCTGATTAAGAAATTGGAAATTGTTGTGCCGTGCCCGCGTCATTACAACGTCGTCGATATAGTGCCGCGTCACACACATGCCCGCGAGACATCCCGTCCGGTGATAATTAAACTCATCTATCTATCTGTCCCTATACCATTTTTTTTACATTGTCGTCAGAAAATTGAATGCCAGATTAAATCCGCGCTAATGGCCTCCGAAGCGGGACGACGAGAGAGAAAGAGAGAACGCGATCGATTGACGCGCGAGAAACGCAAATCGGATCAAACTTAATCGACCGCTTAGCTAGTTCAGGTCTTCACTATCTCGCGCGACTCTAATATTTTCCGCCAATACGTCAGTGTCCCCCTCTTCCTCCTCCGCCTCTCGGTTGCCGAGAGAGGATGCCCCGGAAATTTTCGGGATGCGAAAAACATTTTGGCGAGAAACCGCGAGGAATCGCCGCGTGGTTGCGCAATACGACGCAGTACTTGCGCAACGTTCTAATTGCGGACCGCGTGTGCAAGAGAGAAGTCGTACAGGAATCGTGACATAATTAATACCTCACGGCACTCGCCGTGCGTAGACGACGCGTACGCCGCTACCGGTATACATACGTTACGCGAATAGCCACCGCTTCTCAATTACGACACGCAAAATCACGCGCGCGCTTTTATTTTCACCGCGAATTCTAAGTAAATCGAATCACGCGCAACCGCACGAAGGGATCTCGTCGCCAATCACGAAGAAGAGGCGTGCGAGATTTCTGGCGTTAACAACTTTCGTGCGTGCGTGCGTGCGTGAGCCGCTCTGTCACGCGCATTACCAAACGTGAAACGAGAAAGGAAGAGGTAGCGAAGATTCTATCTCCGCCCCAAAGTCGCCTCGTCATTAACGCAGGCCAGACGGCAAGAAGGTCTCGCGCCCCCGAGTCGATTGTGTTCTTTCATCGAGCGAACGTCGGCCAAAAAATCTCGCGATTAAAAGCACGCCGAAAGGTCTGACTCTATGTATTTATATGTAAAACGCAGTTATAAATAAAGTTTTTCCACAACTAAATCATTCTTACACACGTGGGAAAAGATTTGCTGGCAAAAAATTTTTGGTTGCTGCATGACCTGCGAGAAAAAATTGTCAAGTCTAATGTTCAGTTCCGTTTTGATCAAATAAAAAATTCAGACAAATTGTTTTTCCGCTGGTCAGCAAAACGTTTTTTTTTTTGATTTTCATTTTTCATTTTTCCACATATCTTTGCGCGATGTTCAAATCAACGCACATTACGCAAATGGAAATCAATTTTTTTTTCTTCAGGTTTACACGTGCGGCATAAATTATCTCGGTTTTCTTTAAACAAAAAAAAGTGTTTAGAACTACAAAGTGACGTGAATATTGACGATATCTATGATTAGCAACGTCGCACGATTTATGCAAATTTTTACAACGTACGCGTGAACCATTAAGTTCTACCGTCCGGTAATAACTTCAACCTTCGTCGTCGAGAAAAAAATAAGTAGCCGGTGTGAGAATTATTGCTACAATATACATATATATATACGTACGTACTCTGTGTTTAAACAGTTCTTCGAATCGCGCTTTTGCACGCGATAACGTTTTCCAGAAATTAAACCTGAATTAATCGCGAAACACATCAACCCGCGTCATCGAAAAACTTTCATGCCTCACTTTGCGCGACGAACGTCGTTTGTAAAAGGCACGAGTGGAGAGAATAAATCTTTTTTTTTTTCTCCTCAGACACAATCGTACGAATCTCCGTATTGTTGTTTTCCGCTGTGTGTGTGTGTGTGTGTGTGTCGTTGCACGATTTTTCTCTCTCAAAGTTACTTTCTCCTCGCGCGCGATCGCGCATGGAAGTAACCTTGCGCCGAATGAAAATGCGACAGTGCGACATGTGTTTCAATATATTGTTGCCCGAGAGTGGGGACGGGAAGGTAATGCCTAGGTTGCGAGCCACTGGCTCGCCAGTAAGTCGGTAGCTGGTCTAACTAGACGGTCAACTACTCCGCTCGGACTACTGACCTTTGTTGTTTATACGGTGCGAGCTACTGGTTTGCCAGTGGCTTAAACCGCATGTACTGTCTGGTCAGTCATTGGCTACCGATGATCTGTGCCGGTCTATCCGCGTGGTGAGAGAAGACGTATAAAAAGAAAAATAAAATATTTGAAACAGGGTGAACGTCCCAATGACATTTGTTTAAAGAAACAAATATAACAATGTACTTACAGATCGAAGAGTTAGACACTAATATTTAAAAAACATAACGTGTTTTACACCGAGGGAAAAACTATGTCTATCTTGAAAAGTTTCTATTATTCAAGACAATTATTTATTTAACGAGGAATACTAACGCGTTTGTTTTTTATTCAACACACGTTCTCTTTTTTCTTAATTCAAATATTTATTACACCCCAGAATGTGTGTAATTTTTAACCAACTAGTTTTATTTTAATTTTATAAAATATTTGCTGGAATATATTGTAAAATATTTTGACGTGCAGTTTTTTAGTTGAAGAAAAAACTTGAATCTTTTATAAGAAGCAATATATAAACTTCAGTTAATAAACGATAGTGCGTATTTTATAAAAGCGTAGAAAATGTACAGACATACTGTCCTCACGGTGTGTGTAATACGCGTATATTTACTTACAATTAAATACTTTGGCTTGAACAAATAATTGAGAAGAAGTTTTCAGGAAAATATATTTGCCCGATTTAAAACTTTTCCCTCTCGGTGTATAATATTTATGTCTAAAACTACTTACTAACGTCGAGAAAATTGTTACGTTTACACATCTAACAATTATTTCCTTGATAAAAAATATCCATAGTTAACTCTAGTTGGGCGCTGCCCAACTTGGGCAGTCAAGTAACTCAGCCGATCTGTTTACACAAAGTCAGTAGCTGACCCTCGGTAGCTCTGCCGACCGACCCTATCAACTCGCACCACAAACTTCGTCCCTTAGTTCTTCGCTTAAAACACGGATCTCCCGAATTTCTTCATTCTCGCGATTGAAATCGCGAACGACGTGCGGGACAATTGCGGGGCGCGCAAAAGTTAACGCCGGCCAGCAGCGCGGCGAGTGTGGCCGGAGATATTCGAAAATTGTACGATTAAAGCCGAGAAAGTGGCTTCAGGCAAAACTCAAAATACCACGGCGGAGATGTTATATTTCGCGGATGCGCATTCCTGCACAGCTGCTTCTATCCCGCGCGCGGAAACTCCAAGTACAATAGCGGGAATTCGCGTCTCTCCCCTACCGCACGTCTACCCGAAAACGGGATTAAATGCTAATCGTGGTTACAGCTGTAACAATGGCCCAGTCAGCCACACACACTCTCTCTCTCTCGGTTCCGTCTTGCTATTGTCTCAGAACGCGTGTAAACCCCGCGCGAACGTAACGAGACGCTCGTGCTGTGCACGCGCGCAATACACAAAAAGATGATCGGTTCAAAACTCGCTTCCGGAAATTCCCCCCGAACGTTTTTGAACAACAAAAAGAACCGAGTGTTGCAAACTTTTTTTTCCACGCATACGCGCAGAACGCAACTCTCTCTCTATTCTCATCCCCTCCCTCTAGTCAAACTTTTACAAGTCCAGTTTTGTCATTAGCAGTTTTTTTCTTTTTTTTTTTTTAACCGCGTGTTTCTCTTTGCAAAATTGTTCGGTTTCACTTTTTCACATTGTGTCGCACGCAGTTGCGGGACGTGTTTTTTTTTATTGCGACAAGAAACGAAATAACGTACTGTGGAAAATAACGTAACTAATTGCGAGATCGTATCGACCGCTGCTTTATTATGAAACGTTATTCTATCACGCGCGAGTTTAATCGATAACCAAGGCGCCGCGCGAAGTGTGTATGTAACCAACGCGCCGGATAATCATCAAGATGCAAAATATATACACGCATATATATATATATATATATATATATAACGTTGTTCTTCGCAGAAATGATGACGAATTTAGCGTGACGATATTCGCGGAGAAAAATCGTGTCGCTCGTAAAATGCGCCCACGGCGCACTTTATCGGCTTTAATTCGAGATACGATATACTCTCTCTCTCTCTCTTTCTCTCTCCTCGTTGAGGCTTACACCTCGTGCATCGTATGCACGACGGTGTGCGTGTGTGTCGTATTTTCGATTGTGTGTGTGTGCGCGCGTTTGAGCGCATGCAACACAACCACGTAAGGCCTTCTTGTTCCGTGACGAGCGACGTCGACGATGTCGCGTTTCCGACAAGCACGAGCAACATGCGTGCCTACGCAAGATTAGCGGAATGAGCCTGCACACACACCGGCGGTAACGTCGTAAAGCAGTCGCTTCGACTCTTCCCGAAGAATCGCGCGAGTCTTATTAGTCGTGCCTAATTATTATCTCCCGCGAGGCACGCAGCCGAGAAACGAGACAAAAAAAAAACAACAAAAAAACTTGCGAAGGAAGCCGACTGACGATCGCCGGTTCGGGACGAAAAAAAAACAAAAAAAAAAACAAAGAAGTGAATTGGCGGTTTAACGCGTGAGTCGAGAACGCGCGTTGCGTTAAGGCCAAGGCTGGAGAGAGCGATTTAACGGAATCGACACACACCAGGAGTTGCACGATAACGTAATCTAGAAAATATATACTGCTTGATTCTTTTAATGGTTAAAGTTCTATGTAAACGCGCTCACATGCGTGTGCGCACGTATTGATAAAAAAGGAAAATGAGATATAAAGAAGAAATAAATAAATGAAAACGAACGTAAATGACACGGATGCAAAAATGTTTAGATAATGCGTTTAGCAAGTACCGATGGTTGGACGTTTGTTAAAAAAATAATTATTAGGCATGTAAATATTCAACAATTCTCATTGTTTTAATTAGTTTTTACGACATAAATGTGTACACTGAGGGAGTTATTTCAAATCGAATAAATTTTATAATTTTCCTGTAAACTCTTTTTTTTACTCCTTTGAAAGAATTACTTATTTTATTTGAGCAAAAGTATTTAATTGCAAATAAATATGCATATATTATATTGAGTCCATAATTTTATATCCACACATTTTCTGTCTTTAATTAAAAGTTTTCACTAAATATGCGCTCATTTGTCAATTGAATTATATTGTTTCTTTAAAACTAAAAAATTCAAGTTTTTCTCTAACTGCATTGTAGTAAATATTGTATAAAATTAATATAAAACCAGTTTAAAAAATTATATATTCTTAAAAACTAATTATTTGATATGTGAATATCAATCATAACAATTCTCAAATTATTTAACTACTCGTAAAATATATTTTCAATTGTTTTCGACTTTGCATGTACATAAGCACTTTATATTATAATTATGTTATAGTATTAAATTATTATCATATTATTTTTTTAATAAATGTCCGATCGGTGTTACTTGCTCAATCATTGAAACATTTACACATTTGACAAAAGTGAGAGAAATATATAAAAAAAAAAAAAAGCTCTCGTACATAATTTTGTGAATAATTTTTCTCATTTAAATATGAATTCATATTGGTTACTAAAATATTGTATACGTTTGTATTTTCAAATAACGGGAGAAACATAGTAAAAAAAAAAATCTAATACCGCTCCGATATGCGAAAATAAGAGAGCGTTAGAGCGATCCGAACGACACGACCACGTACACGATATGTGTTTTGTATGTGTGAATAATCGCACGTGACTCACTCGCGCGTCAAGTGCGTCTTCGCATAGCGCGAACGCAGACTTTTCGCTGGCACATTGCATAATATTTTTGCCGTTGCGTAAGAAACAGCGACGAAGAATCGCTCGTCGATCGTTACGCAATCGCACGTATATGTATATTATATATATACATACGTACGCGTCCCTCTCCAGAAAGCTACCTACGCTCGTTTTTTTTTTTTTTTTTTTTTTTTTTTAATTCCCGCCTCTGCAAGAGAGAAGTCGAACGTCGATAGCGACATTATCGTAGCTCCCGGACACCACCGCCGGATCCTGAATTCGCGCTCGCGAATGTAAATATGCAAATGTATTTATAAATGCGTATCGACCATGCAAATACACTTAATGCCTTTTGTTCGCGTGTCGATCTAATTTTAAGCTTCAAAAGCGCATTAATTTCTTTATCCTTCTCCCTTGCGCATTCCTCTTCTCGAGCGTCGTTCACCGATATTTTATTAATTTCGTCAATAGGTGTAGGATATTTGATAATCGTCAACGTTATTAAGAACGAAGCTAATGCAGACGCGGAAAGCTAATACAGAGAAAGAGAGATAATACGCGCCATCGTCGAGTTGTATTGCAAATCCGAATTAAGCAATCAAATTTTCGCCACTTGACCATAATCGCTAATTAAATTAATCGAATAATCATTGATCATCCGCGACAATTGACAGTTATATAATCTCTCGGAATCTACACGATTGATAAAAATAATCTCAGAGAATCAATCTACGGTCATCGAGAACACGGTTAAACGATTGACCGTGCTGTCGTAAAACTGAATTATGAATTTATTAATTAAAAATTCACGTCAGTTACTGAAAATCTCGACTCCGAGGCGATGTCTTCTCCGACGTCTCCTCTCCTATTCGTCTCGGAAAGTCCGTCTCTCGTGGATGCACCGCAACACGCTAGATGATGATGATGATGATGATGATGCCTTCTCCTCCGATGTCTTCCCATCCTATTCGTCTCAGAAAGTCTGGCTCTGGATACGTCGCAGCATGCAGATTGTTGAGCTGAAAATAATTATTAAGATAATTAAACATGTGTTGGGGGAAAATTTCCGCATTGATTGTTGCAAATTATTACGACTAATGTTAGTCATAATTACAAGAAATGATAAAATTTATTCTATTTGTGTATCAAAACATTATTAATTTTGGAGATTACAGATTTAATATTGTTTGATATTTCTTTCTATTGTTTTATACTTTTTTTCTATTAATTTTGAGATTAAAGATTTAATATTTCTTATATCTCTCTCTGTTTAATATTTCTTTCTATTGTTTTATACTTTTTTTCTATTAATTTTGAGATTAAAGATTTAATATTGTTTAATATTTCTTTCTATTGTTTTATACTTTTTTTCTATTTTTGTATTGTTTAATATTTGTTTCTACTTTAATACTGTGTAATATTTCTCCTGTTTTTCTATTTTTTAAATATTCTTTTCTAGTTTTTCTGAGTTCAAGTTTAAAAAAATATTTCTCTCATTACTAAAAGAAAAATTTACATTTACTTGTCCGCGTAATTCACTTCGTGAGTAAAAACAACACATTAGAACGAATTAGAGAAACTTTACCAAATTGTTTACCTGCGTTTCTGGAAACTGCAAGTTCCAAGCCGTCGGATATGCTGTTGGACACGCCGTCGGATACTCGTCCGACGGCGCAGGATACTCGTCCACCGAATATCGACGGGCGTAGCGATCGCGATCGCCGTTACACGCACCGAGACGATTGTTTGTCGTTCGATTCGATGCTTCTCTTGCACTAGTTTGTGAGAAATTCGCACTTTTGACGAGCAAAATCACGCGAGAAACATCGAGAAAGGTCGCGAGCAACGCGTAATGGCGGACATTTTGATCAACTGCCGTCGGCGAACATCAACGGGCGCATCGATCGCTATCGTCGTTGTTACACGCACTAAGAGACACCGAGACGATGGTCTGTTGTTCGATTCGGCACTCCCGAGCACTCGTTCGCGAGAAATTCGCGGCCGATGAAGAAGAGAAAACGCGAGAAACGCGAAAATCACGTAATGGCGTTTTCAAAACGTCTCGGTCAACTGCCGTCGGCGAACATCGACAGACAAATCGATTGCAATCGTCGTTATTACACGCAATGAGACGCACCGGGACACACGGAGACGATTGTCTGCGTTAGATCAGGCACTCCCGAGCACTCGTTCGCGAGAAATTCGAGGCCGGTGAAAAGGAAAACGCGAGAAAGGTCGCGAAGGTCGCGCAATGGCGTCCCAAACATTTTCAGTCAACTGCCGTCGGCGAGCATCGACGGACGCATCGATCGCGATCGTCGTTGTTAGACGCACCGAGACACACCGGGACTCACGGAGACGATCGTCTAGTCGTTAGATTCGGCACTCCCGAGCACTCGTTCGCGGCGGTGAAGAGAAAAGCGCGGGAAACACGGAGACAGGTCTCGCTCGCGACGCACTTCAAACTGTTCTGATGGACTTAGGGCGAACACGGAACGCTCGCGTCGCTACTGTAACGCTATTTAAGCCATAGATTAGAGAATCGTAGACGTGTCATAGATTTTTGGCGATACGCAATCATAGATCGAAATGCTCCAAAAAGTGAAGAAGAGAAAAGAATGAAAGAAAGAAAGAGAGAGAGAGAGAGAGAGAGGCGGGAGATCCTCTCTGTGTGAATTTTCGCGACTTCGGAGGAAAAATCAAGTGCAACATACCGTACTCCACGAGCAACGAGATACGATCGTTTAATATATTTCGTCAAGTCGAAGTTTCTCGAAACTACTCGGCGTCGTATTGCACCGACGAGAATTGATTGATAGATCGCACAGGAGAGACGTTCGCACTGACTGAGATCGCGCGAGAAACGATCGTCTTCTCGTGGTTTGTATCGCGGCTCGTAGCAACGTTCCCGGTTACGTGGAAAAAACCTCGGTTTTCGACGGATGAGAAAAGAAAACGCGCGAGGAACGGATACGTTAATTCGACCGCGAAAGCTCGCTAATAAAACGCAACTGAGAGACAAAAGTTGGCAGCGCGGAGGCGCGAGGGGGCGGTGTTTTCATGAGTAGAGGTGTATTTGTGCGTTGCTCTTTCGAGAAAGAAGGCTCGCTGCGCGACGATGTAAACAGACTGCTAGGCGGTGTTTACAAAAACACTGTGCCGGCTTCGATCACGTGAAGGACGAGTGAAAACGAAATTCGGTTGGGAAAAATACACGGCGAGTCGTCGCAAATACGACGAACGTTTCGGACGTTTTCTTCGAAGCTGTGATTAATCGATTTGACGTGTCTCGTCCAAGATTCGATTTCCGTGCACCGTTTCGTGCTGTGTTTCGTCTGACCTACGACCACCGTGTCTAAATTCTTCCGTCGTCGATTTGCTTGCCGTTTTGTCGCGATATTTGCTTGCGATTTCAGACAAGCTGAGCACAATGAATAAATTGTTATAGAAAATAGGAATAAATATTAAATAATAAGTTTGAATTATTTCTGTACAAAGCAAGAAAAGATTAGAATAAATTTATGCATCATGAATTAAAAAATAAGAATTTGGAATAATTAATCTATTCTCTTGATCTCTTGTTTAATAAATTATCCATATTAGAAAAAAAAGATAAACTGTGAACCAGTCCAGTGTATGGAAAAAAAAACAAACCTAATGTAACATCGTTTCAAATTTTTTTCCAAATATTCAATAATTAGGTTAATCTTATTCCTAATATTTTGTGCACAGAGCCTGAAATCGCAAAGCAAATATCGCGAGCAAAACGGCAAGCAAATCGACCGATCGCAAGCCGCATTCTCGTGAAGCTACGAAGATTTTGACCCGCGATTGATCGATTTGTTTACTTGCGATTAACGTTTCCGGCTTCCGAGTTGTCTTCGCGCGTCGCCGTGCGTCGCCGCGAAGGGAGGAACGTCGAGAATCGGAGCGCGGTACGCGGAACGCGGTTCACTTCGCGTTACGCTGTGCTTTTCCCGCGCGCGATTGTCGCGGCGTAATTGCGAGTCGTTTTTTCGCGTCGGGAGTGAGTTTTACGTGCAAACGAGTATCGCGTCGGTTCGAGGGACTGACCGATCGTCCCTGTGCTTGATCTCGGCGAGATCGCGCGCGTATTTCCGCCTAGATCGACTTCGAAAGTTTCGCTGCTCGGAGAGACGCGAGCAAGTTCGAGAAAATGGCGGACCGAAAAAGGCGCGAAGGAGCGAGCGAGGAGGAAAACTCTCACAATTGCGAATCAACGGCGATGTCGTGATCTCAGTTGGCGTATCCGGACAACGACAATTACTTGCGAGCTGCGAAGGAGCGTCGGGGTGAATTGCAAATTTGTTTTCTACATGTATTTGTTTGCTACATTTGTTTGTACGCTGCGTATTAGCTCGTCTCTGTATAATTGCGTCGGATTGACGTGTTGTTCTCGTGTCTCTTTGCATCTTTTGTCAAACCCGATTGCCAATTCCGTGTCAAAGAGACGCGATAAGATCGCGATTCGCGCGTCGCAATCAGTTGCGATTCGCGCGCATTTCGTAACATACAGTTGCACAAGGCTGGCGCGTATCGGTGAGAAATTAAGCTCCGCGGAAACAACACGCGTTCTATAAATTGGCAAAACACAGTTATTTATTTATTTATTTGTTTAGGTGGTGTACGCTGCAATAAATACAGAAAGAGAGTGAGAGAGGAGAAGAGGAAAGGCAACAAAGGAACACACTGGGTGCAACTGGCGCGTGAAACCCATGGTGGAAATATGACTGCTGGAAAAGCTTCTCAATGGAAACTCCGCGCGGTTTTCAGTCTTCAAAATCGACATCGATCAACTCCTGAAAAGAATCAACGGCGGATGCAGAAACTTTCAGACAAGGTAATCCAACAATTACTTGTCGCTACACTTCTCTTTATCTCCGTTTTGCAATTTGTTGCTAACTTTGTTCTTTGTTGCCTCTCTCGTTCTCTCTCTCTATTTCGTTTACTTTGTGTTCCTTTTTCTGTTCACAACGCGAACGACGCGGCGGCGCCGACGGATCGTCGAATAAATTTTTTATTGCTCTCGTCGACCGAGCCGGCTCTCTAACCCTGTGTGTGCGCATCACCCCTTTTCCTCGCCTTTCGCTCGCCTCTCTGCGGGGTCATTTTCGAACGCGTTAAACGCCCCCGCGGGATCAGTATTACAGTCGACGCATCGAGATTCGTCGATTTCGCCTCTTGGTGGTCGCTTTTCGATGTTGTAACTGGCATTTACATCGCCGCGAGTAACGCTCACGAGAGAGGGTTAGTAACTGCTTCTCGTTCTCATTTTTGTCGAGAGGGGTAAACGCGCGCACACACACACACACACATTTTTTTTGCATTTTTCTCCTCCGCTGAAAACGAATAAACGCGTTTGTTCTACGGCGCATTTAATCGCGCAACACGCATTAAAAATTTAAACATGTCTTTCTCGCGTATCAGAGGCATTACAATGTGTTAATTAAACCTCGGCGTAATTACTTAATGAATGTTATAAGGATACATTATTCGACAAACGCCAAACGCGCGGGCATTTATGTTCCACTTTAATTATTGACCGATGTGTTTGATCGCAAACAGAGAGAGAGAAAGAGAGAGAGAGAGAGAGAGGGGAGAGGAAAGGGAGAAGGAGGGTTTTGTTTAATAAAATATAATTATAAACGCCGCAATATTATGACGCAACGATAATTACGGCGAGAGACTTGCGCGTCACTCGATAATTCACGAGCGCGAACCGCACGAGCAGCACGTCATTATCAATGCGCTCGCGGGATAATAAGCGAAACTCGTGCATCGGCGATTTCCCTTAATTTTGTCTAGGGCTGGAGGTTCGCACGGTCTTCGGGGGCGCGATAATCTCTGAAAATTGGCGGAGATGCAACGGAATTCCCCGCCGCGGAAAAATCGAGCTCGCCGAGCCGCGAGCTTCATACACACCGTGTGCGCAAGTTACGCGCTTTTCCTCTCGTCCTTCTCTCGATTCACGTCGATAGATATTCACGCCTTAGCTCATTAGCGCGATTATTAACCACGAACTTAATTGTGTAACAGAATTGTTTGTGGACAAAATTTAACGAAACGTCAAAATCCCTCTTTCGATTCCTTGAAAAAATGCTATCGCTCTAAAATATTCTAAGTAATTGAATAATTAAAATTACTTTCTTCTCTTCAATTTCCTCACTTGTGCTTTGCGTGAAAAAAACGTCATCTTGCACATTTAACAATTTTAATAATATTCTGAAATTTTTTTTTGAAGAGCGGAAATTTATTTTCTTTCTCTCTTACAACATTTCTGATTGATGTTTAAAAAAACTGGTTACTTAGCTGCGACAGTAATAATCGCTTCTCGACTTGGGATTGTTCGCGAAAAACGCGCAGTATTTCTGGAACACCGTGTACGTAATGTACAAGCCGTCGGTGTGTTATACGTACCGACGAAGACCTGCCGAAGTCGTTCCGCAGGCAGATATTTACAGAGGCGAGCAAATAGTTCCCGATCTCCCCCGTGCTTTTCTCGTGACTACTGTTTTCAGTTCGTGGTCGACTTCGATCGACCTTTGATCGATCGTGAATGCACGTTTAATCGAGCGTGCACGGAGTCACGCGAGAATGCACGCTCTCCTTCCTCCCTTTCCTCCTCCCTGTCTCTACTTATCCGCGGGAATTTTTTACCATCTTAGACAATTTTTTTACGTGTTCCCTCTCTCGACGCGACAACGCATTGCGCAGGCAGGCAGTAAATTATCTAACACCTAAGTCCTGTGTGTGTGTGTGTGTGCGCGCGAGATAAGTTTTGAAATTCGCCTTCTCTTTTCTGGAATAATCTCTAGTTGTTTGGGGCGAAAACTCAAATGTTTCTTGATTTAAAATTCGTATTTAGAATTCAACGCGGTTAAAAGTTAACTGTACGTTCCACCAAAATGGATCTTATTACAACATAATGTTGCATTCTCAAAAGTTTTCCCAAGAGAACACTGTGCAGTTGTATTTAAAATTTCTACCGCGAGAGAGAGAGAGAGAGAGAGAGAGAGAGAGAAAATAAATCGATTCAAACCCCTTCATCACTCGCTCAGATATTTAACCCTAATTCCGAACCTCTGCGTCTTTTTCGTTCGGCAACTCTCTTCAGAAATCATTGAAAATAAATTAAATGTAATTTCTTATGTAAAACTTTTTTTGTCAAAAAAATGAATCACAGGAGATTATTAGAAGGACGCTCTTGGAAGAAGATGAATTTTTGCAAAAGTTTTTAAATGTTTCAAAATAAATCGCGCCAGACCCACACACGGTTCGCTTTTAGGGTATCAAAAAAAGCGAATATTAGAATTAAGTAAATATTACGTAAATATTCGAATATTAGAATATTATTATTATTTATATAGAAATAATATGTGCGTGCAGAAGCTCTGTCTCTTTCTCAGACAAGTCGTAAGAATGTGACGATACGTCGTTCTCTCGAGATTCTCGTGTCCGCGCCGAATCGCCTGAGGCGATCAGACGCGTTTAAGGACAGTCTGCAAGTTTAGAGACTATCGCTAGAGAAAGGGAACGAGTTCGTCTGACCACACAGGGGTCCGAACCTTAAAGACGAAACTCTTCAAGCTGTGCGTTTGAATAACGTTGCGTGCGCGACGCTGCGTTTCTCCGCGCAAAATTTATGCGTTTGTAATACAACTCGTTCATTTTCGCGGTTTGTCGCCGCACAGAGGGAAAGCGGTTGTGCTTTGTTTCACGAAAACATTGCACGGCAAATTAATTTTTTTACCACGGACGACCTCCCTTGCGACATGCAATTAACACCCTGTCCACAAAGGTCGGGACACTAACATTATTATTGTTTTTATTATTATTATTATTGTTTTGCAACTTTAGAATTTCCTACAATTTTACCAAAAACAAATATTAGCACGTGAACCCGTCACGAAAAACTTTCCATCCGAGTGTACAAAAAATTGTTGTAGCAACCTTAGAAACGCATTTTGACAGTTTTCAAAGCACAGTAGAAACATTTTTCAAACCGATCCGCCGGACGTAACTCCAACCATCGAACTTGTTCGTAAATTTTAAAAGTGAACCCGACCGCGCTTTATTTTTGTTCTTTTTTTTTACTTTGATAGTTTTATTATAAGATAAAAAATAATAATAGTATAAAAAAGTAAAACCACCGTGGAGATAAGAGATGTCGTCAACTTTTTTCGTGTCGCTTCCACTTCTGGTCTTTCTAATTCGCATGACAATGCCATTGTCGAATCGTCCGTGGGACGATCGCGTTGTGTGTCCTCGGGCGCGCTGTCGCAGGAACCGAAGTTCGATTCACGCGCTCCCAAAGTTCTTTCGACAGAACCCAGTATTTTTTTTTATTTTTTTTTTATTTCGCGAAATCGATCTGCGTTCCGACGAGCGCACGCGATTCGCACGTCTCGAAAAAAACTCACCGAAATAGGCTCGCACGAACGCGTTCGTTTTGCTTAACGATGAAACCTCGCCGCGAGGATATTTGCGGTGCGACTTTTCGTGGCGTTCGTGCGTGTCCGCGGAAAAACGACCGGCGACGAATCTCCCCCTCGACGCGGGAAACGGTCGCTTCCGGTCGGTGACAGAAGACCGAAGACGATCTCTGGGTTTTTTGCGCGATCGCGCAAACGCTGCCGGCGGGTTCAATCGAGCGGATTCAGAAGCGCTTATTCGTCGCTCGATTGAGTCGAAGACAATTAAGAGAACACAAAAGATCCCCGCGATATTGCGTTTGCGAGAAAAAGGGTTGGCGTAAAATGCGAAACGATTTAGTCGAGAGAGATCGATATTTGATAGTTTGAATTTAAAACAATAGAAATTTAACAAATTAATATCTCGCGCGCGTTCGCGCGAACAAACGCAAGAGCTACTCATGATATCTCCCATTGTTGTTTGCTTCTGTCCAACTAAATTTCTACTCGAGACTAAAATAGAGATAGTTGATGCGAAGCGATTCGAGTCTTTCGGTACGTGCCACTTTCTTTGACGTGACGAACGTATAACGTTTCTCTTTTTGAGAAACGTCGGAATTGCGCACGCGTTGGCCTTAATTCGTCGTCGAAAAATCTCCGATGAAGACCTTCCATCTCAGCGCGTTAAAATTAACCGTTTTTTAACGCTACAATAGCGGCACAACGCGGCGTTCTCTCTCCTCTCTTTCTCTCTCTTTCGTTCCTTGTAGCTACCGTTTTCAACGACGATAGCTACGGACGATGATTCCGCTTCACCGACGATCTGTAAGCCTCTTCCGACGTACCCAAGACGATGATAATTATTAGTCGGACAAAAAAAAAAAGACACGCGGCGCGGTCGAACATCCTGCGTGCAGGTCAACGTAACGCTATTTTTGCCTTCTAAAATACAGTAAAAACTGGATAGTCTTTGGCGAAGCCGCCTGCAGTTCTTCGCCGTTTTTCCATTACCCTCTCTCTTTCTCTCTTCTTTCCCTCGCGCGCTTCCTCTGAAACATTCTCGCCCGATTTCCCGTCGTTGCACGCACACGATATTCTCTTTTTGCAAAGAATAGCCGATTTACAACAAAAAAAAAATAAACGATTGAATGCCAATTTGCTTGCGTGTGTGTGTGTAATACTGTTTCGCTGATGTACCAATATTGGCGCGTTTAAAAAGTCACGGGAAAGGATAAAAATGTTCTCAGAAACTTTGCAATGTCATGATTTAAATTTAGGATATCTGAGATGATAAAATAAGCGTCCTAATGACTGGACA
>QVNZ01011569.1:0-28897 GCA_014825645.1 Pseudomyrmex dendroicus | reverse complement strand
AAATGTTATTATTTTTTTTTTTTTTATCTAAAACAAACTACGGTAATATATTATTATTATACAGTTATATAATAAAATATCATACACTTATTACTTAAAATACAGAGAGTTGTAATATATGTAATATAATAGCGGTTTGACAAACTACTCTCTTTTATTACTTCTAACGTGTTAAATAGTCTTTCGATGCAAAATAGACAACATTTAAAATTTCAACTCTTATACGCTATCGCTAAATAATCAACACAACGAAATCGTATATAGTTTTTGTATAGTTTACGAAAAAGAAATGACCGAAAAATTATTTAATTAACATCCCTCTTTTTCTTCCCCGCTCTTTCGCAATTTCTCTCACTGGTGCATCTGCCCTACCTACTCGACATGCGCATTATTTCGTCATTTTATAATTAATAATATCTTGTTTACACAATATTTATGTTATATTTAAATTACGTATTAGCTTATCGTTAAACTCTTCCCTGGCTTCATTATTATGGCTTTTTTTTTTTTTTTTTTTTTATCGCTCTTGTGACGCGCTCAATGATATATGTATATATGATGCCTTCGTCTTAGATATTTTCAGAACTCGTGTATTTTATTATTCTTTATATTCTGTAGTAATTTTGTGGAAGAAAAAGCTGAAAAAATTTCCAATTGCGCAGACACGCGAGAGAAAATGGTTTATATTAAAAATGGTTTATATTAATAATTAATGCTTTCTTTTATATCGCGCACGCGCGCGTCTGAATAAACACGGAGATAATCGTCAAACGTTTGCTTACCCGATTGAAATCCGATTTTACTGCAAATATATATCTTGTTTCAATCAACGTATTTCGTGGGAATAAATTTTATATAACTGCTCGCGTAAACAAGAAAACAACGGCGACGTTAGTGATATTCAACAAGTTGGCAGTTAACGAGTGATATGTATTGATAACACTTTATGTATATGTATATTTTATATTCAGAACAATTTGTTATAACTTACACAAAAAATAGATCGTTTTTCAAAATTTGAGACAATAAAAAAATTACGGCAATTTTTAGTGAGAATGTACCAATATGTTCGTATTTGGAAAATGTTTACGTATAAAAGAGATGTTTTTAAGCGATGTAACAATTGTGTCTCCGTAAAATTTCACAAATCGTTGGTCTTTGAAATTGGATATTGAAACATTTTATCTCTCACTTTTTGTATAAAATAATTTATCTCTTTTTCTGTTTCGATGTTTCGATTAATTTCGTCGCTGTTTTTCTCCATAACGAGCAGTGTTGCGCGAAAACGTTGCAAAACCATCGAAATCCAGTTTTCAATTCTGAAAATAACTACTCACAAAGATGAAAGCTTCCTCCGAAATAGCGCCGTGCTTTATCTCTACGTGCGTCTTTAAGTTTTCGTCTGAAGTTGCTCGATACTCCGATAAATTGTATACATCCGCATCCTCGGACCCTTGTATGTTCACAATTTATATACGTACGTCTCTCCTCTCTCTCTCATATTGTCGTCGTTGCAAAGCTACATTCGTTAACGCAGCGAAACAGTGAACCAGACAATCGCGCCGGGATGTATAAGGCCACCAATCTCGCAATTCACCGTGCGGGTTTCCCCGTTGAGAACAAAGAGCGCCTGGTTGGAAGGGCTTACCATGTATCGACCAAATATACCGCTTTGTATTATCGGTCTATTCGGGTTACCCCACTTGGTTAGATGCGGCGGTGTAGCCTTTCCCACGCCTGTTATCATTTCCACTTTACCTGTGAACGCATTGAGACACACAAAGACACTATATAGTTTCGCGTCTCGTAACTTTATACGGAGATAATTTGTACTCTCGTATATCTATCCTCTGTGAGAGAGAAGCAATTTACCACCGGGAAACAATAAGAGTTTTCGAGAAATCGAACACAACGGCAATGTCAAGAAACTCTTACCGGTGGTTAAGTCCAGAAATAGAATGTCCTCTTTGTCCGTCGACGAAGCGTATATGTCGTAGCTGTGCGTCGTTTGCGACGGGTAGAAGGCGATATCGCTGATGTTTAAAGTCGTTTTCACGTCGAATGCAAATTTCAATCCGTTCGCTGAAAAACAAAAATACAACACGAAATGTATCGCTTGTCGCTTTATTGTACGATCCAATGTAAATTCGTTTATGTGCGCTATCTTTGAACATTTAAGACCTGAATGTATTACGCAGTATCTCCTGCACCACAAGAGTGACACCGGTGTCCTGTTTATCGAGGGTAACCAGATATCTGGAATCGGGGGAAATCGCCGGTTTTCCCAGGATGTTCGCTTTATGGGCGAGAACGCTGTCAGTGAGATAATCCAACAGCACTTGGCCGGTCGGACGTCCGGTGATCGGTTCCTCGCATTCCAGTATCACGAAACCATCTAAAAAAAAAAAAGATAAAGGTCTCGTAAGTGATAACAAACGCGAGCTGCAGTTATAAAAAACAAAAAGATGTGAAGAAATTGAATATTGAAATGATAATGAGAAATATGCGATATATTACGCACAAAGATCGGAAAATTCCACGCTTGTCGGTACGCAGTTGTAGCTGGCCAGATTCACGGTCCGGGTGTATCTCATGTTTGTCAGATCGAGCTTGTACATTCCGTGCTGATTAGTGTGCGTCACGTAACCATATTTAAACGTATGCTTCGTGTCCTGTAAAGAGAATAAAAATTTCGTGACACGAAACACAGGGGCTCTCTTCAAAACACAGCGCAAACTCACAATTAATCTGTGAATTTTTATTAACAAATTTATTTTATAATATTTGAGATATCCTATGTATGTTTTAGTTTGTTGTAGTGTCACGTATTGAAAAAACAGAAAGCTTACTCGCTGCTGAGGGATGAACAAGCCCTTAACGAGATCGAATTGCGCGTCGATAGGCTCGGGTCGCATGGTGTGGTGCTTCTTTCGTTGAGCAGCTTCCTTGATGATCTGCACAGTCTTGATGCCGACGTCCATTTCGCTTCTCCAGTTCAATACCCAAACGTAGTCAAGGCTCGGCAAGTACCACAAATCCACGGGATTTTTGTCCGTAGCCACCACCTGATGCAATCACTCGCTTACATACCCGCTCGCAATGGAAATTAAAAGAGAAAAACAATACGCACGTCGATAATCATCATCTGCGCCTCGCTAATTACCAGCACCCGATCCTTGTCCGGTTGACTGACGTACACGTACGTGTTGGCAACGTTTATGGCACGTCCCCAAGAGCACGGGATGTTTTTCGGCCCACAAACATATTCCTAAAAACGTACAAAAAAAAAAAAAAAAAAAAACCGAAAACGAATACAATAAAATGACAACGTCAAATACAAAGCTTCATAGAAAAGAAAAGATACTCTCATACCTGGGTGCCGGGTATTATGTCCGTAGATTGAATTTCGTGTAACGCGTGACACGTGGAGGGTTCGTACACTAAAATACCCCATTCATGAAAGGAAAAGAATCTGCGCTCTTCGTCCGTTGCGACTGTGTATGCAAATATCACATTGATACCAAAATAATAGGTACAGATATATTATAACCGATTTTAAAACTATAATTATATACTCAATTAAATTCTAATGGCCAATTTATTGTTAATTTAAATTCCAATAGATAATTCATATAACGGTGATGGAAACAGAATGAAAGCAGAATTATTGATAAATATCGATATTACTTTATTAGAAATTGTGGTTTTTAAAAGTTAATAAAAGTTTAAAATTAGTTTTTAAATATAGATTTAATAAAAATATAATTTTTAGATTCGATATTTTTTAAATACAGATTTTATTCGTATATACTCACTCGGTGTGGGTTCTTCTTGGATCACAAGACTGCTGATGTCTCTTGTAAGGCCTCCGATGCTAGTCGCCTCGCACATGTACGCCCCGGTATCGGCATAATCTACTTTCCTGATTAGCAGTTTGGTACCGTTTCCGATCACCTCGTATTTATCCGGTTGATCCTCGCTCAGGGGCTTATCATTCTTTAGCCATCGAACTCGGGGGAGAGGCTCGCCCACCACGTGGCACCTCATTCTCGCGATCCCCTTCGGCCGTTTGGATTGAAACTGCGGTGTTACCCTGACCTCAGGCACGGCTGAACGGATTAGGGACAGTTTTTATTATTTTCAATAGAATACAAATTATATTTTAAAACTGGTAAGAGAGAATCTCTCTCAATTTTCAAAATTCTGTATATTTCCGTATTCCTGTCTTGTTTTTATCCGCGCAAAAACTTACTGTATATAGTGAGCATGTGAGTCTGCACCACATCTTGATTTCTGAGAGCGTGACACGTGTAATTGCCGGCGTGTTCGAGCTGTAAGTTCGACAGGTAGAGACTGCCGTCGTTGAAAACGCGAATCTGCAAAAAGCGTTCATTTTCGCGCTCATCGTTTTTAAAAGCGATTTGAAAAGTAATAGTATAAAGTTTTTTTTTTTTGTCTAAGATACTGTAATATCTCATCCTTGTGTGGATAAAGTTTCTATCGATATTACACCGAGGGTTAACAGTAAATGAGGAAAAGATCGAGTTATCGCACGATCAGGAATACCTCCGGCTCGCTCAGGGTTTCTACGTCGATGCCGTAACGTCGCCAGATCAAGGGTGGGGGTGGCGTTCCGGTGACGTCGCACTTAATCTCCACGTTGTCCCCGACTCGCGCGGATATGTGATTCACTTCGAGGGATTTGTCCAACGACACCACCGATACACCTGCGCAAATCAGATAGATAGAGAGAGAAAGAGAGAAAGGAAAGTCCGCCTCTTCGTGTATTATCGCGTTACGTATACTCCGGACTAAATTGAATGGCCGATCGTTTCGCGAAGCATGGTGCAAACTTTGCATAATAATTCCTCGCGGCCTCGTTTATATATGCGCGCGCGACGGTCCGACGGTGCTGGTCACGTGTGCAGTCTGACAATTTACGGTGACGCTATTGTCCGCGGACAATGCGTTCTGGGAGACCGTTATAACACGGATTACCATAAGAAAATTATCGCGAACGATTAATCGTTATACGAAATCGCCGCGATAAAAGATCAAGCCCGTTAACACGGAGCGCGATATAGTAATTTATCTTGGCCGACAAATATGGCGGCGTCGCGCTGATGCGGGAAGAGTATGTTTAAGAAAGGGTTGCGATTCCTGTTTTTTTTTGCGCAAAAAAGTCGCAAGAAAAATTGAACTCATTTGAAAGTACCCGCGCTATTAATATAATAATGTCTTTATCTCGGCCGTCGGCGCGCGCGAAAACAAACAAACAAGAAAAAAAACAAAATGAAATCCCTCGTGATAAACGACGCAGACGGTACTCACTGTAAAGCTTGCTGAAGGCCATGTAGAACTCGTTAACGTTCAATCTTCCATCGCCGTCGGTGTCATCGTAGCTGATCATGTGGCTAAGATTACATCCGGCGCACAGTTCCTCCATGTTTTCCTCCTTGGCGATCTGAATGATATCAAGCGAACTTGAGCCGGTGTTACAAAGCCGCTGTTCGCGCGCGAGGAGAGAAAGAGAAGCGTATCTCCGTCGCTCGCGCGCGGATGGAAAAATCTTGTTTTACGAGGTAAAACGCGCGCCGTGTTTAGAATAACGTCGAATATAAATCTTATTATCGCGTATGCTTTATTTAAACAAATGTGGAAAACAACTCTAACGAGGAAACGCGCGAAGGAAAATCACATGCTTAATCACCTGTTCGAGTTCCTCCCGCTCCAGATTACCGTCATTGTTTCTGTCATAATGAGAAAACATGATGCTGACCAAATACTCCTTGCTGTGATTATCCTCGGCCATTAATCTGGCGTGACTGTACAGAAGCAGATTATCCTACGGGGGAGATTGAACATGCTTTTCTTTACAATCTCTCTTTCTCTCTAAATATTTTAAGTCCATTATATATTTATACTTTTATGCAGTTTTTTACATATAGATTTTTTTTTTCTAACAAACGCGTTAAATGTGTTCCCGCGCGCTTCGTGCGCGCTGCACATAGGTAGTTGCTTTTTCTTTGTTGCTACATTTTGAAGCTACATTTCGTGTTGCTCCGGTGCGAGTGTTAATAATAAACGGAGCCGTATATTCGTAATTCGCGAGAGAAGAGAGGAAGCTTTTTTTTTTTTTTTTTTAACGAAAAATCTATCAAATATTCTCGCGCGCGTTCTCTGTATATATCGGAAATTATTGCGATTCGAAATCGATGACATACTTTCATAATTTCGTATTCCTGCGCCGAACATTCCTCGTGGCTGTTTTTTTGCGGGATCGATTTACCCGCCGAATGATGCTTCATCTTGTTCTTGGTCTTGATGGTGTACGGCGTACTCTTGTCCTTCGATAGAGCGTGGTACGCGAGAAAATCCTTCCGTGCCTGCGCGCTGTAATTACCTGGAAATGATAGGACATTCCATCATAAACTCTCTCGGAGAGAGTTTTCTTCACGCGTAACAACATCTCGTTTCTTTTTTTTTTTTTGTTTTTTGTTTTCTTGTCCTTACTCTTAACAAACTGAGCGGTCGCCATAAATTAATAGAAAACTTTCTCAAGTTATTATTGAGTTTATAATGAAAGCAAAGTTTCGCGAGCTCGTGAGCTAAAGATCGAGGTTTTCTCTTAAAGTAAACAGTGGAATCGAAGCCGCGAAGTATCGGGCGAGGGTATCCGCGAGTGATCTTTATTTGATGAGTCTGAGACGAGATTTATACGCTATTGTGCTTCCCTTTCGGGTTTAATGCGAAGATCAATTTGAAAATTACACTCAATTGCAAATTATATTCCACGTGATGTTCATGTATATATAGTCTATATTTTGTTAATTTTGCACAACGACGTGTGTCAATTTCACCTGTGTCTCAGATATATTCGAATTCTCCAATTTAAGGGATCCGAGAAATAAGCGCGATATCATATTAATTTGATTCAATTTATTCACCACTCAAATATGTCAAGCTCTCTGAGATAAATAGTCCGATAAGTTCATCGAAAATTGAAAAGACAATCTGGATCCCATAATTATAGATTAAATAGACAGACAATTATAAAATCAGATGGACCGGCGCGGTTCGTTGCACACAGTCAAGATCGACGAACCTCACAATAAAGGAAATCGGAATTCAATCATAAATTAGAATTTATATAAGTGTTAATAATTATTTTCAAAGATTTTTTTTTGTGTGAAAAGAGAGGATAAATAAAAGTTTTTTTTTTACAGAAATTTAAATTTTTGCTTTTTTCCATAGTGTCGCTTGACACCAATTGTGATAATGATAAATGATAAATGATAAAAACCAAAACAAAAAAGAAGAAAAGCTCATTGGATAAAATTCGAGTCACACATCCCGGATTCCGACGGAGAGAGAACAGCTGTCTTTCCGCTCTCTCGGGTTGCAGTGCAATTAAGGGGAACACACGTACTGACCGGCGGCGGTGTCGGCGTTCTCACCATTGCTCAAACATCTGGAGAGCCTTCGCGCGGTCAGCCGCGTCCCGACGTTGCAGGCCGCGCGATGCAGCTCGCAGTGATTGGCATACACCCTGCCGTTGCTCGCACAGACCGGTCGATGCCTCCGCGCGCATCTTCGAACGCAGACGCACACCGCGACGATTCTCTCGCCGTCCGCGGAAACTTGGCACTCTCTTCCCGCGCCGCAATACTTCTCGAGACAGGGATTGTCGTCTGAAAAAAAAAAAAGAGAAAAAATCGAAAAATATTGCATTCGTTCCCGGCTTCTCTTTTCGTTCTCTCTTTTCCTCCTCTCCGCCACGCGATGCATACATATTGCGACGGCGAGAATATTCGCGCCGATATTCCATGTGAAATATGTATGCACCGTAGGAAGCGTATCGAGTACAACCTTGAATGCGGCCGACGGGCGAATGTTTCCCGTCAACCGCGTGTTACGGCGCGGGGGCCGCGCGATTGATGGCGCGATCTTATATATGCGCGAAAGCGGAATATCTCGCGGCCCCGCGAATACGCGTCCATTCATGATAGAATTGCCAATCATCCCCGGTAATGCGGCCATTCTATCTTGTTGCAATAAATCACCTCGGTTCAAGCGCGCCGTTACGTGGCACTTCCCCCCTACGGTCTCTTGCCCCTCGCGGAATATCATTATAACTGTGTGCGCATGTGTGCCGATTCATTTTATAGCCATTATTCTTTTTCCGCTTTGTGTACTTCGGAATTGGAATTTTGTTGTTTAAAGAGCCGCTCACGCGCGCGGATATATTCCACGCGGAAGCGAATATAAACGACTTAAGCATTTCTAAACTAAGGAATTCTGAGCGAGATGAACGTTCTGTGTTGCAGTATGCTTCGAATTTTAATTGTCATCGAGTGTTCTTGAAAAGACAAGATACGCAGGTTACACTTTTAAAATATTCTCTTTTTTTTTTTTCAATTAAGTATATTTTGTAGAAATTTAAAATTTGTGGTTTAGTTTCCGATATTTTTTTCGTTTTAATTAACATTCCGATTAAAAAAGACAATATATATTGCGTAATATATTCCGTAACGACGCGTATTGTGTTCCGTAACAAAATTTGTCTTTCTGCATGTTCCGACCGTTACTCGTCGCGCCATTCTTCTTTTATTCACGTTGGCGTGCGTTTTTTTTTCGGCGAGTTCGCCATGTGCGCGGTTTTTTATGGTGTCGCGATTTTATTGATTGTAGGATTGGTTCTGTATGCGATTTCGGTCGCGTACGATCTGGTCTAATGACGCGCGCACATGTACACGATTACAAAGCGATCACGGTAAATTGTTGCGGGAAACAACATCCCGATTAAACTTCTCAAATCTGCGCACGGGGCGGTGTACAAATTACTAATTAACATTGACGTAGATACGAGGCTCTAAAGCGGTTACTCACTCTTGCGAGCGTGCTGGTTCTCCGAGTCTGCGGATCCTCCATCCTCGATCGGGATTGGCGTTGTGGACAGAGATCCCGAGCTCGGTGATACCACGCCGTCATCGTAGTCTGTAAAATAATGATGTCTCGAGCGCTGAAAACACGACGAACGTCGAGCGTCAGAGGTTACCACGTTTAAACTGTCAGAACAGAACTTTATCTTTTGTATATCTTTCGCGAAACGATATATTTTTTTTTTATCCAGCTTTTTTACACGTTTTGTCACTTGTACGTGTATTATTTTTACCGAAGCTTCGGGAATGTGTGTGTGTATGTGTTTTCATTGTGTTCGTCTTTTCGGATATATTATCCGGCGTATAGAATTGAAAATATTTGAAAAGCGTTTATTTATCGGATATTTTTGTGCATTTCTTTGCACGCGTGTATAACAAAAAGTTTATATCACGCGTTCCGTCACAAAAGACATAAATATACATATATGTAACTGAATTATCTTTCTGAGGAATAATCTCCTCTAACGACAGGATTTCACGAGAGCACTGTCGGAAAATCGTTTCCACATCCGAGAGCGGAATCGCGGCGCATTCCCGGGGAAGTTAATGGCCCGTGCAGTACTTCACGTGAAGCTTCTCCGCACGTTTTCGGGAGCGTCCGCGTTACCCGTCGCCGACAATCCGGATCGCTTCAGGTTCCCGGAAGTTGACCGTACGCACCGAGGAAACGAGGGGCGGTTACGCGGATTCGTCGGTTTTCCGGAACGGAGTCACGGTTGGAATTATGCCGATCGATCTTTCGCCCCGACCCTTTGCGAGCTCCCGGGCGCTTCTTGGTCTCTCGTTCAAAATGAACACGGTGTGATGTCAATGTATACACACAGATGAAGAGCCGCGGATTACAGCTGCTATCGGTCGCGCGCGAAATCCGCTACTTGGAGCGAAGCCAGGGAAGATCCGCTCTAGAGAAGGGCGCTCATCTAACGGTCATCAGCTCGTAGACAAGGGTTTATACGAGGAAAATAACGTTCACGACGAAAGAATACGGCGAAGATGCGCCGAGGGATTCGCGCGTATAATAGAACGATAAGTTTTTTTTTCGCGATTTGAAATTGTGAGATAAATTTTTACAGAAGGAACGTAATTTTACTCACATTAATTTTTAGTGCGCCATGGATCTTGCTTTATGTAATAACATTTAGGATATAATATTTAAGAATATAATGTTGTTTTTTAGAAGATTGCGTATAAGGTGTATTTTGCAAAATGTCGATTTTTATTTATTTATTTATTTATTGGAACTAGTATTACATCAAGAATATATATATATATACATTTTCGATTATGACAGCGGAAGCGCAAGAAAATTGATTAAACGTGATTGCAGTAATTATGTTCAACTTAAGATGGGAAATGAGGACGCAAGAAAAGCCTTGTTAATCGTTCAATTACTGAATTACCTTCTGTCTTAAGAATCGCTCATTTTCTCGGTCTTCCTGCGCCGAGAGAGAAAGAGAGACGTGCGGTTTAATTAAAATTATTTCAAAGCAATTTTTCTCTATGTATATAAACAAGCTGTCTTTTTTTTTTTTTTTTTTTCAGATATTTTTCTGGAACACTAACGCACTATATATATTTTCTAAATTATTACGGGAATTAATATGTAAAATTAAAACTTTCTCTTGTTAAATGTACGTAATATTTTAAAATAAAAGCGCGCGCGCTATCATCTCTCAACAAAGCGCGTACATATATATGTGTATACATATAAAATATATATTTACCTTGTAACGAACAAGATCAGAACCGAGCGCAGGGATGGTAAAGATCGAGACGATTGAAAGCAACAGGAGATAGAAGCTCGCGAGACAGGATTTTAGTCGCATCTGAAAAATATATCAGAAATTACATGACATACATTGCACAGTTTCTTCTTATCTATTTTATGATTAATGTTGTTGTTGTCGTTTCATGGATGAGAAATAAAGAAATATCTTATAAGAGTAACTTTTAATAACGATACCCTATATAGAGGTAAATCCGATATGGATTATTCAGTTACATTGATGGCTTTCAGGCAGAAGTGGAATTCGTTTCCAACAGTTTGTAAAAAAAAAAAAAAAAAAAACTCATTACAGAATATTTGTTTCCGTAAAATATGCAACGCATCGAACATACTCTCGTTACACGAATTTCCACTTAATGAAATGAATTAATTTAAAACAATTAGAAGTTTCATCATAATATTACATGTATAAAATAGAGCGATACAAAAAATTGTTTCCGGTTGGCCTCGTATTTCAACAATTGGAATGTTTAATCTCAATTTTTTGCCGCGCGACGCGGCGGCGGGACGAGCATTGTTCCGTCCAACTCTCACCCCCCGGAGGGGCGAGAGAAGAGCCAGTTTAATATCTCGACCGCGAGAGGAATTTATTCTTTTTCAATTATCTAACCGTTTTGTAATTTATGTTCTCCTAATCCAGTGGAAGAGCGCGCGGCTTTTCCGATAGATGTGTGTGCCGCGAGAAACGAAAGAGCTGGAAATCGCTGTGTGATTCTGTATGTCTGGGCAATTTACAGTGCTATATCCCGGAGACGTTTACACGGTAGAGGTTGGCCCGTCTTAAATCTTCCGATTAACTTTGAGCGCGGCGGTTGGTCTATATTTTATACCCGCCACGCGCGCGGCGACGCTCGGAAGTTTACCGTAAGAATGGCATTTGTATACGAATCGCAAGGGTATCGTATGCAAGCGCACGATTTTCGTTGAGAAGCGAAATTGAATCGCGACATACACAAAAGGTACAGTTGGCAAGATGTTGACACATATAACACGATATGAAATGATAATGATACTATTATTTATTATTATATATTATTATTTAATTTCCGTATTATATTGTTATTAGTATTTGATGAAAAGCATTATTCTTGAGAAATTTTTAATATTCTTGAACATTATCATATATACAATATTGATTTAACATTAAAATGTTACATTAAAGTATTAAATAAATAAAATTTTATTATTTCATTGTCATTTTTGTTCCTTTGTATGTTTTTTTTTGTTATTATATTTGCAAAGCCCCTATGATCTAAACTTTTCACAATAAAGCTTTGTATTTAAATCGCATCGTTGTTCGTCGGAGAGATTCTACATATTTGAATACGTAATATTTTTATAGAACGAGTGAGGGAAGAGAGTCTTATCTTCGGAAAATCAACGATAATTCTTTTTCTGGAAACAACACGCAGTTTCGATTAACGAGACAAGTTTTTAAAAAATTTATTTAAAAATCAATGAATATTTTTATTACATTTAATTATAATATTACATTACATGTAATATTGTAATTATACTTTTAGAATATTTTTCCATCACGTATATTTTATCTCGTGGAAGGACATTCTGTTAAAATAAATACTCTCGGAACACGAATGATTCGCTGACAGTTCCCGCACTTTTAAAAGGTTTGATTTATTTCGTCACAGAAGACATATCTGGAAACGGCGCGGGCTGTTAAGAAGAGAGTAATATTCAAGAAATTTTCAATATTTATTTTGATCATTTTAATCTCATTCGCCACTTAGCAGATTTCTCATTTAAAATATTTCCTTCACTTCGCCAAATAAGATATTTTCAACGTAAAAATGAATTTATTGAATTGAATGAGTTGATTTTTCTCTATTGTGTCCCAAAATTCTCGAACTGACAGATTTTACAACGAGCGGACGCGCGAGGTACACCGGCAGCAGACGTGAGCGAATAGTTCGAATTCGAATCGAATCACAGTGGAGCCGAGTTCGTTTTCGAATCTGAAAGATTCAAACAGTACGAATATTTCGAATCGTTGATGATTCAATCGCCTGTTTTGATTGCTTTACTTATATCTCTCGCGCGACCGATCTTGTGTCAGCGCTTACCAATTCTCGTGCATGCACGTGCGCTTATTCGCGTATCATCGATTATCATCGAATAAACACATCAAAAAACTCTATTATCTTTATATATTCATCTTATCACAAAATAACGAAGACAAAAGACTTATATATATTTTTGTCTTATCTCTTTGTTTATTATTTCTGATAACACTTAAATTGAAAATAATTTATGTTTAAATAAGCATGTAATGTAAATCTAAGAAAGCTTGATTCGATTCGTATTCGAATCAAAGAGATTCGATTTAATTCGATTTCGATCATGTAATCAAAAATTTGATTCGCTCTCGCAAATGCTCGATTTGCACACTTTAAAATTTTATTCTTGAAACTATACCCTACTTTCATTATTTCATTGTTTAAGTAATATTACTTTATGTTAATTAAAACAGTGTAATAAAAGTCTTATCTTTATTTAAAGTTATTGTTTTTACTACGCTTTTATCATACTGTTTACTTTTTCTGGTAACACCTAAACTGAAACTAACATACGTTTAAATTGCAGCATGTAACGTAAATCTAGAAAAGTTTGATTCGATTTGAATCAAAGAGATTCGATTCGATTTAATTCAACGTGAAACTTAGAGAGATTCGGTTCAACTTGCGATTTGGAACATGTAATTAAAAATACGATTCGATTCGACTCTCCCAAATGCTCGATTTGCACACTTCAACACAACAGCGGTATTTACGATGTCGTTTGCGAGCCACTACCGTCAGTACCTTGAACGATTGCTGATAACGGAACAGCGGTGCCTTTTTTTAGACGGGTCAAGCTTGCGCTTCTGTGCGCGCCGGGTTTAGCCTTTGGTTTAGCCTGTCTCTATATGCCAATGCAGAGTTAGTTGGGGATTTAGAGTCTTGCTTACAACGTAAGGATCTTAGTCCTTCTCGGTTCTTCTTTGATCTCGGCTTGTTACGCGCGCATTTATCCACAATCCTTGTACCGCGATATTAAGAACGAGATAATCCGCGGGCAAACAACTTCGAAAAGTAAAGAAGAATAATTCGCAGAGAGAGATAAACAGAATAACCTCGCCCGTGCTATTAGCATATAATTTCCGACGTTTTCTCTTCATTCGGTCGAAAAAAAACAAAAAAACAAAAAAAAAGAAATGAATATTCCGCATCTCCTCTTCTGAATCACGATTATTCGACTTCGCAGATCCCGAGGGAGCACTTCGCAGATTGATTCCCGCGACGAGTTGGTGAAGAATTATGGCGTTCTTCTTACTTCTCCTGAGCGTGATCGCGTTGGACGTCAACCGAGAATCGGTTGTTACGGCAGTACGGAGCGGTTCGTTCTATCAGGCCAGAAGACGTTCGCAACAGTACAACTGGGGCGACAACGATAAGAAATCCTGCCCGTGCTCTACACCAATACCAGCCAATACCGTGACGGTTTTCTACGGAGAATCGCCAAACATGTTGACGCATCAGTTTAACACCCAAAACGTGCTGATGCCCGGCATGATGTGCACGTGCTCCATGTCGCATATACGTAGCGGTCATCGGGATGACTATCGTTACACGACGGGTATTGGCGCGCACAAGTTGCACACAAAACCCGCCACATGGAACGAAGCCAGGAAAATGTGCAACGAAGAAGGCGGCCACCTCGCCATTATCAACAGTCTCGCCGAGGCGCAAGTAAGTCGTCGATCTCTTCTATTTCGAGCGTTATTGTCATTTGTAAGCACCTATAAGTGCGCGATATCTATGTGATATTCGTTATTGTTGTTGTCGTTCACACAGTCTGGTTTTCTTGGAAAGAACGAAAATATTTACAAGACGCTCGGAAGACGTCGAATCAAATGACAAAGATATTTTTATTCAACTATGATTTTAAGTTACGTATTAAAAATATACACTAAAATGGATGTATAAAAATAGTCTCTACGAATATATTCCTTTTATTAAAGATATTTCATATTTATTTTATCCCCTCGATACATAACATATCTAACTAATTATATTTTATTAAATTTCTTTCAGATATTGTTGGATATATTTAATCGTACGGAACTTAGCAAGGATTTAAAATTTCCTTTGACAATCCAGGCTTGGTTGGGTGTACACGACCTTTATCAGGAAGGCGAGTGGGTGACGATATTAGGAGATTCGATAGCGAAAGCTGGTTTTAGCAAATGGACCAATGTGTGGTCCAAACAACCTGACAACGGGGACAACAACAATACTCCACAGAACTGTGGATCTCTGGTGAAAGACGGTGGCATGGATGATATCGAGTGCGACCGCTCATTTCTATTCTTTTGTGAGCTACCGCGGTTGCAGCTTTTGCAGTGAGAAAAAACCAGCTTGCGTACTACTCTGTTAATGAGTGGACGTGTAAGATGAAAGAGGAAGGGAAAAAATAAGTTTTAACAAAAATATGAAGCATTAATTAAAAAGCAACTAATACAAATATTAAATAAAATGTCAAGCATTTTTCTTTTGTTTTGGTGCTAGAATTCTCAAATAAATTTTATTCTTCATAATTAATAACAATATAATTTTGTTATTTATTTTATTCTATGTAATTGTTACAATTAAAAAAAGAACAAACTGTTTTTTTTTCATACTGTTTAATCTGTATTAAAATATTGCACGCAAAACATAGAGACGACCAATACAAATTTATTGTTCCCTTGTATACGTTGCGTCAAATCGTATCGACGTTTCGATCCGGATTTTTTCTTTTTTTTTGTTTTTTGTTTTACAAAAGTTTTACCCCGCGTGTTCTACACATACATACAGTCGTGGAATATAACTTACGAATCTTCGCGATTTATGTTTTCAGAAAATATAGCGCGCGCGTAACGTTCGGAAAAATAAAGAATTTATAGAGGCATCGATAGAGAAAGAATGAAGCAATGCAAACCGATGTTGCGAGCCGATGTAAGCCGTTTGATATTTATGACGTACAGCTACTACTACGACTTTCCCATTTTGCTGGACTTTCCGTTAAATTGCGTTTGAAATTGAGAAGCATGTGGAAAATGAAGGCGCAAAGCTAATTCTGGATGCGTATCGTGTACGCGCTGTTAAATTATGGCCATCGAGCAACTGGACACCGGAATAGCGAATGTATGTAATTGTTATCTCTGTAAAATTTGTCGAAATATTTGATGATCGCAATTAACTAAAAATGTTATCGATACATGTGTACATTATATGAGTAATCATTTTGTTTTCGCATGTTACTGTATTGATTTGCGCTTCATAATCTCATTTTTGTTTATGCTTTATTAAAGACACAATTTCAATCGTTTTAGCGCGCGTACGTAAAATACTTGATATTTTTTAACCGCGTTAAAAGATTTTTTTTAAATTGTAACACTCGTGACGTGAAAATTAAACGAAATGAAAAAATAAAATATTAAATAAACAAAATAAAATAGATGGACTTTTTGTGCTGAATTCTATTCGGTAATAGAAAAGAGTGGAATAAGCGGACAATTTGACAACGATTATGACTGATGTATCCTATTTTTGGCGGACGATTATAAATGTGTAAAGACTTGTTTTATTCTTTTGTGAGTTACTAATGACGTAAGTTTCATAATGAAACTTCGGTTTAATGAATCTCAGCAGGATTGGCGTTTCTTTCACTAAAATCCAGTTTCTTGCTACATGAGAGTTCGCAAGAAAACATCAAGTAACTTTTGACCAAGTTGCTTTGAATATTATATAGCACGCTTCATGCGCGTCGCTACCGCATTAATACTTGCAAGACTGTTTAGCTAATTAATTTTGAAGTTAGTTTTCTTAATAGTCAAAATAAATAAATATATCTTCGAGTGCGCTCACGCGGAATTAATAGCTTCAAATAATTTGAAAAATTTTGAGATATGAGAAAATAATATCACATTATTTTTTTGCTAAAATTTTTACATAAGTTTTATTGGTTCTTAAGTTTCATTCCGATGTGTTTTTGCATAACTGTACGCGGATAGTGTGTCTATAAAAAAAAAAAATATATAGACGTCAGCAATTTCAGGAATGTTTTAATATCGATATACGCAATCGAGATACGCGCTACTGGTTTCTGACTAGTTTCGAGAGCACATTCGAACCTCAAATTATAGTTGTGAAAAAATGTTGTAGTAAAAAACGCAAGCGAAAAATGGATTGTATATATAACCGATATATGTTCGGCAAATACCGACAGTGAGACAAAAGCGAGAACAATGGAATAAAATAGCTGAATAAAATAGATGTACACTAAGCATGTAAGCAATGGCGTCTATGGTCCTTTTACAAGTCGAAGAGTCTCCGCTAATGTTGCTCGAAATTGCCGTGGAAAACGTGAGTGAAAATATTCTCGTTTACCAACATATTCTCTCGTATGATATATTTCTCTCATAAAATTCATAACACGCACACACATACACACATTTTACAAATCCGCTCGTAATAACAATATAACATATCGAAAATTAATTCATTCGCGCTGTGTTCCAGTTTTAACGAATAATTTTGTAGTAAAGTAAATAACGCGAACCCAACTGGACGTATAATAATTATTATGAATTTCAAATGAAATAATTATTTTAATTGTAACACATCGACATTATATTGTGTAAGGTTAAATTATCCAATCGCAGTTGTTTGTTCCCCGGACTTCGACGTTCGATGAAATTTTACTGAAAAAAACCAAAATCATGTTTCGCATACTGGACTACGAATGGATATCGTTGCTGTCGAATCAATCCGATCGTTATTCCTATCGCAGCAACAACAATGAACTCGAAAAGTTTTGTAGCGGCGCATCCGTTGTTTTTCCCGTTCCGGCGAACTTCTACGAGAAGAAGGCGAGCGGCGTCGACATCCAGCTCTGCGTGCACAAGGAAACCAGCGAGTATTTCAAAACGGACCGATTCCAGAAAGTCGGTTTCATCACCGTGCCCGTCGACGATCTTCTGAACGACATCGCGAGGCAACTCCGCGAGCGGAACAAATGGGCGGAACACTTGTCGGACTTCTATAACCGGCAGATTATCTCGAGGTGATAGCGCCCCCGAAAATCGAGAGGACGGTTGTTGATCGTGCGGTGGAACGTTTTATCGCGAAAACTCTCTTTCTCTCTTTCCTTTCTCTCTTTTCTTCTTCTTCTTCTTCTTCTACGATCTGATCGTTCCGTCGCGTCGTTTGTTTCACGGGACACGTTCATTGAACGAAATCGAACAGTCCGATATTGTTGAAGAAGATAAGAATTGTATAAAATTTTATTAACAACATTCTCTTAAATGCAATAGTAAAAAAGATGTTGCTAATCTACGCATCTGTGCAGGTCTCGCACAGACAGAGAGAAATTCGTGTAATTTCAGAATCGCAGTAACACGTTGAATATATGATTTCAGGTCCACGAGTGGAACGTACACTCTGCTGAACGGGGACTTCCAGGAGACCAAAGCTACAATTTCGCTCCGCATCCGAATCAGTTATCTCGACAAATGCGTCATGACGGAAATAATCTCGGGCGAAATTATATCCAAACCGTCCGAGTCTTGCATGCAGTTGGACGAGGACGTAGAACAGGAAGACGGGAACAGGAACGAGAACAAAGACGAAGGCGCTTATTCTTAGACGAATGCCTCAGACTTAACTTCTAACTGATTTAGTTGTTCGGGCGCGGATTTTCTCTTGAAAATCCTTATCTTTGAAAAGCGCGAAAAACCCGAGTTTATTAAAAAGATTTACTTCTTAATAAAAAGAAACTGCATTTTTAAAGAGAAAATGCAGTTACGCTATATTGCACCTAACAGTTCCGACGATTGGATATATTTTTTAACACGTGTATTTTATATACAAAACAAACACGCGATAAAAGCACGCGTTCGTCGTTATTGAAAGACTTTTAAACAGAGAATGATTCGTTTATTCTCGCGAATTCAACACGCGAGCGCGAAACCGGGTAATTAATTAAAAAAATAGCGGGCAAGCGCGCATTTTCCCCGACTGTTTGATTCGTTGAAGAGCCTTTCATCGAACTCTTATCATCAAACTCTTCACATTTAACACAATATTAATTCGAAATAAAAGTATGTCCGAATTCTAATTGTCAGTTCCACTTGGGAGGAAAAAACGTATCCCCTCGACAAAAATCAAAAACAATGTTTTTTAATTTCGCAACAAATATTTCTCGAACATCGCGCGCGAAGACATCGAATACGCGAAAAATTAAACGACTTTATCTGATATCGCGAGAGAATGTTGAATAACGCGCGTACCTGTCGCGCAGCGAAAAAGAAGATATGTGAGAAAAATACGAGATTTCTTTTCTGCGCACATGTCAAAGCGAATGCTGCCACGAGAGAGCGAAAGCGAAAGGACACACGATAAAGGACAACGGAACGGCTTTCAGGAAAGCGTTCTCCAACGTCGAGCAAATCGAAGAAACACGACAACAATCGGTATCACGGAAAGGGGAAAGAGAAGACGTCCTTCTCCCTTCTCCGCCTTCTCTTTCGTCGCCTACGCCGTCTTCTCGCAAACTGTGTCCTTTGTGCTGTCGATTGCAACCACGTCCAACTTGTTTCGCTCACGGCTCCGATGTTTTACCTCGTTATTGCCATTGGACCGTTCTGTCTTCTTCAATTCTATTACTAAAGAGTTTGCGCGCGCGCGCACACCATCATCACTTCCGTCATTCATGCCGACAATATAGTATACGACCGTTGTCGGTTACGCGGGTAGCTGCTGACCCCTATTTCGAAGGAGAATTCCATTTTCCAATCAGCTATAGCGTGTAATTTGATTTTTTCGTCTCTCGACAACGATAGGCATGAATTTTCTTGAATCACATTTTATCAACGCGCGTTGTTTATGCGCCTTTTTCTATTTCCCTCCAGTTGTTAAAAGAATCAAATTAAAATTTTCTATTAGAAATAATTAGTTTCCCAATGGGAGATTCTCAAATATTTTCGGAAGTATGTAAATTATAAAATTAAATTAAGTACACAGACGATATTCTGCGAGATGTATAATTGTGAAAGAGTATAATTTTATATTTTATATTCATAAGTCGAAGGAGGGGGCAGAGCCTTTTTTTACACCGCTGCGTACTTTATATGAATGAGATGATTATGCCGTCGCGACGAACTACGTAACACAATATCAACATCAGTTTTTTTTTTTTCGAGAATTTGATTTGTTGAAAAGTGGAAAAAAGTTTCTTTCACGCGCGCGGGTTTGTCGAGTAACAGCGTTAAAAATAATTATGTCTGGTAAATGATCCGCAATATTGCAAAATATCGATGTGCAGTGTGGAAATAACGTAAAATTGACTCACTTGTCTTTGGACCTGATCGCGGATTTTTATTCCGCGATCGAGGCAATTCAGTTCTCGTGCGCGGCAACGTAACATCGTTTTGATTTGAGTATTGCGTTCGATTATGGGTATTCTTCCAATTGAATCGCCGGCTTTGAAATGACACCGCACAACGCGTTCGATTGTGAAACTTGGACGGTTGATAACTGCGACGATAAATTTGGAAAATCCGTTCTGGTTCGCGATCGAAAAAAAAAAAAAAAACGTAAAGAGGATTGCCGTTCTATAATAAATGCGAGTACTTTCTGTGTAAAAACCGCCGAGTTTTAAAATCGTTTTTATCACATAAAAAAATAATTAATAGTGATGTGAAAGTTTGCACACGCATCTTTATTGTTACCATTAACGCATCACGTGCGATTCAGTAATAAAAGTGAACGGTATATAGGCTACTCGCATAACGGCGCGTGTCTATAAGTGTAATAAAATTAATTTGAGGTAACGAGCTAACTCATTGTAATTTATTGAAAGCATGTCGCAGTATCATTTCGACGCATCGTTCGAATTTCGCTTCAATTTTATCTGCTTTTTCATTGCTTTCAGGAATGTCGAAGCACACTTTTCAATCACAGATTATATACCGAAATAATTTCGTCAGCGATTCTACAATATCAAATATACATATTTTATTTTAAAAGAGAGAGAGGGAGAAAGAGAGAGAGAAATTAAACACTGCGAACCCTAAAATATGTGTGTGTGTGTTTGTGTGTGTGTGTGTGTGTGTGTATATATATATATATAATCATTAAAGTTGATTACATTATATTTTCTGATTACTCTTATTTTTTGTATGGCAAAACGCTTTTACGAGATTTCGTATATACGTTATTTATTTCAACGCGCTGTAAGTCTAATTTATTTGGTAACAGCAATATCCATATAACAGCGCGTTTGTGTATTATATTATAAAAAAAATTACGTGTGTAATATTCGAAATACGTGTCGCTCGACGACGTTCACCGTGCTATTTGCGGCAATCGGTTTTCATAAAAACAAAAAATAAGCGTAAATGGCATTGTTTATGATACCCGGTTTTTCAATCCTCTTTTTTTCAATGAAACGGATAATAGTTTGGACGTTTCCATTCTGTGATATAACGGTCGGCGATGATTAAGCGAAAAAATAAAGCATTGTCTCAACACGGAGTGAAATCTGTTGCCAGATTGGTTTAAATAAGTGAAATCTATATATTTAAACGTACTTAATGAATTAAGTGAAATTTTTTAATATGAATCTAAGACAAGATGCGTCTCGTATGTTAAACTTTTTGTGTGTGAAAGTCTCTTTTTCTTTATTTTAAACTATGCTCGCCGGGAAAGCGTACGAAAATCTCTCCGTCGTCGATTTTGTCTCAATTGTTTCGTCGCGACTCGATTTACTTTCGAGTAAAAGACAAATATAATAGAATAAACAAAACATCTACACTAAATAACTAACTCCGTGAAATAGAATCTTATTTTTTCGCTTATTTATAGAAACGGATGAGCGAAATCGAAGATTAAACCATTTATTATATATCGTGAAGTATTTTTTGCCTCTTGCAGCGCAATGTTTTTTTTCCGTACGTTTTTTTATTTTTTTCCAAGAAAAAAAAGCTCATCTATCTCTCTTATCATACGCCTTATTTTTGCTGAAGAGACTAGTTATTAATAATTGCTTCCAGTTTTTTGTCGCGTCTTTTATTTCTCTTGTAGAAAAAATTAATAAGCATTAATCGCCACAACTCTTTTGTTGCGAGTTTCCACTCGCGAGCTCGGAAAAGTCTTCGTTTCGAGTCATCATTACATAATATTGTCACACAATAATACGTGTTCAGTGTTGTGGACATTGTTTTACAATAATGTTCAAAACTCTGTTCAGCAGACGACAAAAGAACATGCGCACCTGTTCGTGCCACAACGCTTCCGCGTTGGTAGATTGGACGAAGAAAATACACGGGACAGTGGCAAGATGTTGGAAAACAACATCTATAGAGAAAGTTCCCCGGGGAAGGGTTGACGAGACGTTTTCAATCACATCGCGGAACGATCGCGTTTCTCTCCCTACTACCACGATGATCATCTAATGCGATATCTTCGACATCATGTGGCTCCATATAAACGTGGCGCTTTGGCGTGTATCTCGCGAAAGGTTTTTGGACGGGATTGCGGAGAGTACGGTGCATTCGCGATTCGATACATTCCGCTCGGTCTTTCAGCGCGTTTAATATCCTCCCGGTGCATTTGCGTGGATCGAACTGTTCGCAGTAAGTATGCAGCAAACTATATCGTTAATTTAAAAGTTTAAAAGGATGAGTTTTCGTCGATCGCGCATGTGAGACGCACGCGGACGGAGTCGAGTTTTTCTCCGGGGAGTGTTTTTTTTTTTTTTTTTTTTTTTTTTTTTTTTTTTTTGAGTTAATACACTGTGAGACGACTTTCATCGAGCGCGCGAAGTATTATAAATATCGATAATTTTGCGCGCGACGCATTTGAGCGGCGGACGTATTATAAAAAATATGTATCTCTATTTTCTCAAAATCACACGTATTTGTTTTTATTTGTTTGTTCTAACAATATTAATATCGCCCCTGTGTGTAATTTAGTTCTATATTTATATTTATATTGAATAAAGGTGTTATTATTGCCTTTTTGTTCTGGTTTTTTTCTATGGAAACATTTTTTTACGAGCGAGAAAAAAACAAATTAAAGAACATTTGTCTACTGATTACATTTTTATTATTGCAAAAATCTCGTCATCTGGAAATTGTTGTCCATTCGAAGCGCGCCGTTCTTTTCACCCGCTCCGAGGGAGGGTTGCGCGACTGGGTATAATTAAAGAATGGAATGGAACGCTGGGACGACCGCTTATCGATACGTATCACAGCATCGACCCCATTGCATCACAATGCACGCGGATAGACATACTTTCTCAATGAGCCACCGGCATGATTTTCCTCTTACCGGATCGTAACTTTGACGGGGGCTCTCATGAAAGTTACCGAGATATATCGACGTGGTATGTCAAATATTTCCCGTGTCATGGTTCATCTTTGTGCGCGACGGAAGGGGAAGAGTATGCACGGATCGAGAAAGAAGAACGCGTTTGCACAATAACATTATCACGCGAGCTGACTGGACGCGATAAAATATACATATGCGGATGTAAATAGCAAATAAACTCCGATAAACATTCTCCGATACGTCAATGTGTTTGTCAACGAGAGCAATGTGCGTTCTGAAATTGATTATTACTACTTGAAAATTTCGGAGGGCACGTTATCGCGATCGATTCTAGCGTTTTCCTCTTTCTCTCGGTCTAAATGCGAATACACAACAAATATGCAAAATTAATAAATTGGATAAACCGCTTGAAAATATCACTTTGCAATCGCGCGCGATTTTGTCCCGCGTATAAGTTACGTACATTTATATTTCACGTCTCGCTCAGCGTCGCGTATATCGACACGTACATAATACAACATTTGGCAAACATCAATACGCGCTATATATATTCTCTCTCTCCCTCTTCGTATAATTAATTAATTCGTGTCAGAATATTATATTATTCGGCCGGAATATTCAATAATATATCCGAGCAACATTTTGACGCGACAGCGAATCCGACAGCGACTTCAACGCCATACTTTTGCGCGCAATCGCGCTTTCTTGTTTCGCGATAACGTGCGACGACGATTCAGGGCGCATTTTCGCCGCGTTAAACCCGAGGTGGGATTACGGGAAAGGGCGGTTGTAAACCGTCGCTCCGGAGCAACGCAGGCGACGGCGTCGGCGGCGGCGGCAGCGATAGCGGCGCGCATTATTCGCATTTACGCCGCCAGAAATCCCCCGGTTCATACATATTAACATAAGTCATTGCTCCGCGAAGTCCTTACACGGACCGTACGCGCGGAAAACAAAACGGTCGGGAAATCGCGACCCGCGCTTTATGAGACCTCCGGGTATGTATATGCGCCGTCGTTTCTTCTCCCCGCGCGCTATTATACCGTAAATTACGACGCGTTGCTTGCCGGAATCAGACGATGCGTGAATAACGCCGCCCGATAAAATCCCGCGAAAAACGGAACGAGATCGAATGCGAAAAACGTTGGTAAAAAAAAAAAAAAAAAAAGAAAAAAATATTTTCAACAACGTCGAAAATTGATAAATCGAATCGAATTGCAAAACAATTATTAAAAGCCAAAATACAAATGTAGGTTAGTTTCGCGTGTGCGATGAAGAAGAATATTAAAATAGCGCACGCAGCAAATAGTGTGTCAATATGTTAAGTGCCGAGAATGTTTTATTTCTCGTCCAGACTCTCTCGAGTCGGGCGTATTCAGACAATTTCTGTGACGGAGATAAAAATCTCGTTGACATTCACGAGAAAGTTAATAGTCGTAATGAAACATGCTTAACGGACGAGAGGAGATTGTGCTTTCGATACATATCCGGAATCGATTTGTGTGACACAGAACGGCGAAAAGAAAACCGCATCAAAATTGCTTCGCGCGTATGCTAACATCGTTGATGGCATGTTTATTATCGAGTTTCGTGCGATTATGTTGTGTTGTAAGTACGCGGTAATTCGTAACGTCGCAGGAAACGTGCGACGATATGCGGAAAATTCTCGCGCGATATATTTTGCGCGTCGAATTGTGTATCGCGTGACCGAATACATCCGGATATATATAATTGACTCGTCACGCAGCAGGATGAATAATCACTCTCGGATTTTATATGCACGTTTTTGTTTAAACGCACTTTCACTTCGCGCGCGCGTCTCTCCACATCTATCGATCGGAAATTGGACGTTTGTCGTGCAAATTGCCTTCATTCCAATAAAAGTGCATTTTGCCACAGGTGTTTCCGCAATCGATTGTTTAATCAAGCAGATCAGAGTGTTTGCGGTTCGTCGTAGCTCACGAGTTGCATTTCAAGCGCGCCGTAGTTGATCTAATAAGAGCGAAAAGTCGCGCGAACTCGCTCGAATCTTCTTCGAAACGTGCGCAACGGACTCTTCGAGCCCGTAAAATGAGATCCTAAAGTCGCTTGTTTATAGAGTCACTCGCGCGAATTAGGTGCGGTGTCAAATTAATGCGGATACAAAAGAGCATAATCTGTTTGCAAAAACGTATCTTTTCACTCTCTCTTTGCGAAATATACAATTTTGCACGCATCAAATATGGAATACGCGATTTCAACGAGCGAGTTGCAGTTTTACATACGATGACATAATAATCTCTTAAATAAACAATGCTCGAAGTTCAACGCGCGATAAATTCATAAATAATAAATTTACTCGTCAATTAATAACGCGTGACGAGATGCGTACGGCGCTTGTGCGAAGTAATGAACGGTTCGGCTTTTACTTTCGCAACTCAATGATCAAACGCACGCCTGCGGAACGCACCCGGCAATGCGTGACGCGCGCGATTGCCTTGGCCGCGAACTTGCGTTTTTTTTTTTTTTTTTATCTCGGAATTCAGTGCGCGGATGCAATTATCGCTCGTTATACTCGCGCGAAAGCGGAAAAGCGTGTACCGGCGGCACAAGACGGATGGCGGCGTCTCGCCGATTTAGACGCTCGTCTAATGCGGACGCAATTATACACTGCCAAGGCGGCAGTTATACCGGCTAACAATGGCCGCTTGTTAAAGCAAGATCGTCCCCTTCTAATGAGACCGATACGAGATCTTCAGTCCCGGTTCGGTACATCCACGACGTGTAATTTCCTGAATTACACGTTGCGAAGTTATTATTTTTAATAGCAGCTCATTTATCTCGGTTTTTAATTCTGTATCATTACCAAACCATTTATTTGCACAGATTTATCATATACACAGCCATTTTTTTAAAGAAATTGAAGCGCTAGAAAAACTTCTTATAATGCGTTACTAATATATTATTATGTTACCGTTTCTTGCATCTCAAATTTTTTAATTTTTAATGGAACTCACGTGACACACAGCAATTTTTTATATTGTCGTTAATAATTTACTCGGCATTTGGAGAGCACACGCAAAACATGACAAATTGACTATACATAGGACTATGATTTATCGTAGTTATTTCTCCCGAGATAGTGCGAATTTTTGGGAATAAGAGAAGGGTGAAGGAGGGAGGCGATTTGCCAGAATATATATTTCCGAACACGCGTGTGTGATTAATAGCGTATACGCGGATGAAATAAACAAATCGTACACATACCAACGCGCCCTCAGCCGCAAACATTTTCGTTTTGCAGCAATGTACAGTTCAACGATAACCGAATACGAGGACAATAAAGGCCGAAAGTCAACGGGAACGGAAAATGGCAGGTGTTCGGTTCTCAATCAACCGTCGAAAGAGCACATACCGGCGGTACAGCCATTAATTTGGCGCAATATCATCGGCATCGCCAGTCTCCACGTCGTGGCGATCTATTTGTTCGCCACGCGGTATCACGAGGCAAAATTTTGGTCCTGGATGTGGGGTACGCATTTATTAATCGCCAATTAGATTCCCATCAGAATTTCATTTTATCGACAAGCGCGGAGTTTTACACGGAGCTTAATCTCTCCCCGCGGCGCACACGCGGTGATTGTAAAGCTCGGTGTGTTCGGTGTTTTATTTATTTTTGATTTTTTTTTTTTTTTGCGCAAATATTTTCGACACAACAGTTTTCGCTTGCGCGCTTGTCGACATTGTTTCATTTCTTTTCGTCCTTTTTCTCTGTTGTACAATAATTGAGAATATCCCGGCGCTTTGTAGTTAATTAATTGGAAATTATCGCTCGCACATTACTTGTTTAGGAATTGTATACGCATACATGGCCGGTGTTGGCGTAACAGCGGGCGTTCATCGTCTCTGGTCGCACAGGAGCTACAAAGCCAAATTGCCGCTCAGAATACTACTCGCTTATTTGTATTGCATGGCTGGTCAGGTAAAATCTCTCGCCGCATTTTGTGTTTTTTTTTTTTTTTTTTTTTTTTTTTTTTTTTTGGTTTCGAAATTGGAATTTCACGCAACTACTTTCGCATCGCAATATTCCGTCTTTTGCAGACTCATCCATCGAAATGGGTTCGCGTCCATCGAACCCATCATAAATTCACGGACACGTCCGCGGATCCGCACAACTCGAACCGCGGATTTTTCTTCTCGCACGTCGGCTGGCTGATGATGAAACATCATCCGGACGTCAAGAAGTGCAGAGTGGATATGAGCGACATGGAGGCCGATCCTGTGATACGCTTCGTCGACAAGTGAGTTTAACGTTTCAGTGCGTTCGGCACATTCCTCAATTTCTGATAAAATACTCCGCGTTTATGAGGCACAGGGCGGTTCGAGTGGTCGAGTTTGTGGCGAGTGGAATCTGATCCGTCAAATATGCCCCGGCAATCAGCCTCAATTGCCATTGACTGGTCAGTGCCGCAATCCTAGTCTGAACGCGCACAATGAAGCTTGTCAGTTTTACGTGGCGTATGTTACGTCCACTTTTGTATTTTTCTACCGTTGTAAAAACGAAAATTAATATAGAGATAATAAAGGAAATAAACGCGGTTTTTCCGCGTTATTCTTCTATTATTTGATTTGCTCGGACGATGCTGTTTTCTGTAGAAAGAAAAAATAAACAAAATTTTTTAGCCATTTTTTGGTTGGCAAACTCCGTTGTTGAGATAAATCTCCGTTGTTAGGACAAATACATCAACAATAGATAATAAAACAATTTAGCGCAAACAATTTCTACTTAATTTATTAACGCGCTCTCCGTGACAACGGGAAAAGAAATCAAGGTTGCAAGGCACGTGAACGATAATATTCTATAACGCGCGATTCGTTCGGATTCTCGTGAAAAAGGGGAAAGGGAGCACTCGACACTCGTAAGAAAGTCGTCACATCGGAATTGGGTTGCCTCAAGATCGCCTCGTAATTGTTCGGAGCGCTCGAAATCGCGTGCGTGACGTTCCTCGATGAGAGAGATTAAGTAAGATTAATTGGAAGACGTGTCTCATCAAAGATCGAGGACGTGGATTGAGAGCACGTATCGCAATCCACTTTGATTTATGTATCTCGCGCGCGGTGTATCCTTCGCGCTCGTCGTAAAGCAGAGAAATATATACGCGCAATAAGCTCTCGGTGAAAGTATTAAAACGTTAAACGACTAGCGAAATGCGTTCTCATTGCAGATATTATCCGCCGATCATGCTGTTCGCAGCGTTCGTAGTGCCGGTCTTGGTGCCGGTCTACGTGTGGAACGAAGCCTGGCACGTGAGCATAGGCTCCACCATTGTACGCTATGTGCTGATGTTGAACGGGACTTTTAGCGTCAACAGTGTCGCTCACATGTGGGGCGATCGACCTTACAACAGGTACACGGTTAATTCCTTTTTGCACAATTGCTTAGCAGATTTGGTCCACACGGTGATTCAGATAAATAAGACGATCAGGAGTAACTGTTACGTGCTTTTTCGAAATCAATTACGAGAACCGGAATAATTTTTTAATTTTTGTTACTTTTTCCTTGTTTTTTCAAAGACAAAGAAAAAACCGATGAAACGCGGAATCGTTTCAAATGAAGTCAATTCCGAAAAGATACTTAATAGCTATATTTAAAATAATAAACGACAAAAACAGTAAATTGATAACATAATAAAAAAAAGACAAAGAAAGGAGATAGTATAATATAAAATAAAAGAAGTCTGAATTTATATCGATTGAGATCAGATAAATCTTATTTACATTGATATTTCTCGATTAATAGATATTATAAAAGCGTTTTG
>QVNZ01011568.1:0-20245 GCA_014825645.1 Pseudomyrmex dendroicus | reverse complement strand
TACTACAAGATTTATTTTCTCTTTACGTGGTGTATGTGTGTGTATGTATATGCGTCTTTGGCGTATATAATACAAGTAGTATTCCGTGTATGTATAATCGGGTATATAAAAAGAAATATATCAAATAATAATTCAAATTTTCTTAACAGCACACTTTGGCAAAACACCGTCGTAATGTGAGTGCAAATGATAATGACATTGAATTGTTTGTACATTTCAATGCAAGTGCTGGGGAATGCTTTCTTTTCTGTGTGACATGCAGAATATGAGTGATTTTTATTTATCATCATCGTCATCATTATCATCATCATGTCCGGTCTCGGATTCGATTAGAAGTTAGCTGTATTCGACGGAGGAGTCACTGTTTTGTTCGTGCTGCGATGGCTCTTGAATTATGACCACAGGTAGGGTAAGTGGTAGGGAAGTGGGCTCACCTGTAGAAAGCGAGTCTGTCGTCGGTGCCACTGGCGATGGCACGTCTAAAACATCCTCGCAAGCTTCCTCATTCAAAGTTTGCAATGCTCCGCAAATCATTTGCTCTTCTAATGTCACCTAAAATACATGTATGAATTTTATTTTAGATAATTTGATATCACATCTAGAACCTAAGGTAATTAAATGTTCAAGTAATACGTCGAAGATGTAATCATATAAAACACACAACGACAAACTTACCTGGAACTAATGTACGGAACGCAAACGTAAATAAATTACAAGATTTAGTTTTGTTGCAATTATTATTTATAAAAATATTATAACTCATTAATTGTTTTAGAATAAAGTCATATTTTTATGTATAATTTTTACTAATTGTTAAAGTTAATGACACCTGTGTTTATATTATACCTGTTTTTCCATGATAGATTGCTTGTTCTGATCACGACGGGAAGAACCGTCTGTTCTTGATGTTCCTTTTTCTTTCTCCACATGAGCTGGGATACGCATTGAATTATTCTGCGAAGCGTGATCTAAGACACGGATAAAAATTAATTATTGATTGAAACATCGATTGAACACAAGAAGCACAGACGAAGGAAATATATTGAACGTACCTTTTCGTGCGGGTTGCTCGGATCCCACAGTAAATCGGACGCTTCGAGAACCTTCCTCGTATGTAACGGACGAGAGTTCCAATTCCCTGAGCGATACAATTATTATACGGAACAATTCCCAATCTCCGAAAGTCATTTTAAGTACCTAAAAGAGTACATTTTCGTAAACAAAATTTTCTTTTATCTCAGAACATAAAAATGCATTTCTCCGAAAGTTACTTTTTTCAGTTCTTGCAAATCGCAATGCAGCAAAACTCGACCGTTAATGTTGTTGTCTTTGATGACTTGTTTGTACGTCGGTATCTGAGTCGGATTAAGATTTTCGATTTTGTCGATCAGATCGCAGACGCCCGTTACCGTTAAAGATGAGAGTTTTATTTCCAAAATTTCGGACTGTGAATGAAAAATAAAACAATAGAGTAACAAGTCTCTTCTCAGTCACACAAAGAGATAATTTGTATTGATCAATTTATGACGTACCGGTAACGAACTTGTCACAGAAAGCGCTTTTGGCAATGGTTCCATGGGAGGCATTTGTACCCAAGGTGACGGAGCTTGCCATTCTATGCTTGGTTGATAAGCCCACGACGGCGGAGATGTCGGCGGCACAGATCCCTGAAGACTCGATTGCTTGACCAATTTCGCGTGCCGATTTGTCAGAACGTTCCTATGCGAAACTAACGCGTGATCGTTCCAGACGCTGTTCTGTTTGAAAAGTAAACCCGCGTCTTCCTCTATACTTTGTTGCTCTTCCTTTATTTTCTTCTTAATATACGGATCTAAATTAATAGTAAAGGGCAAGAATATCTTCATGTCACTGACGAGCAAGCTTGATCGATGAAAAGTAAGGAAGACATCCAGCTTGCGCTCATCTCTATCCAGTTCGAGGAGCGGTTGCACTTCCTTCAGCACCGGAATCTGTGGTCGCACTCTGATAAATATATAAAAAGAGGTTGAAATACATACATATCAATATAACGTACATACATGGCAATTCAAAAAACATTATCACGTACTTATCGTAAAGACTTTTTAATGACATGTTGTCATCCAAGCTTTCCTCGTACATGTCGTAATGAAGAATGAGCCAGGACGTTCTGAAAGGCCATTGTTCGGTGATGTTGATCCAACTAGCTAAATGATACCAGTTGAAATCAACCTGGAATGCTTTGAGTAATCGTCCTAAAGAGAAATATAACGATCATATGTAATCACGTGTAAGACGACATTGTGCGACTTAATTTTATACATACCAGTGACGTAAACGACGTTCATCAGTCTCCTCATACTGCGGGGATTAACGTCACTGAAGTAATCGTCGGTGAGCAGCATCTTATTGAGATCTTGCGCGCCACCCAACCGATTCAAATTGCTGCCGATACTGCTCGCGATCGATTCGCTCAATCGCAACTTTCTGCTGCCCTTCCTCGTTTGGGGTTTCAGTTTCTCGTTGCTGTTCATTATAGCCGATTCCGAACTGAGTCTCCGATTAGACACCGAGTGGTGCATAGTGTTGGCTGTGGTGTAATTGACGCTATCCTCGGCCTCCGTCCATGCCGTTCTTTTGTTGTATTGAGAAGTTTGTTGCGCGACTTTGACTTTACGCAAGCCGCTGTTTTGCAGATAAAACGGCAGATGCACCATGTTCCGCAAGTAATCGTGACCGCCGATATTCGATTCCGAGAATATTCTTCTGCTATTTACTTCTACCGCCTGTGCGCGTAATGTCAAACGATAATTTTTTTTATTATTCACCCTTACGCGAAAATCGCGCCTCGTGTCTTTCTTCGAATAAATATTTTTCACAAATATTTTTTCAATTTGTCCGACTCACTTACCTTAGCTATGATATGAGGATCGATTGCTAATATCACGACAAAAGGATATCCGTTATCGCTAAATAAGGCTTGTATGGCGTCTAGAATCAATAACACTTTATCCTGCTCGCAACTGTCCAAACCGTCCACTATTATAACTAGTCTACTTTGTTGAGCCATAAAATTGTCCATGCACTTGACCTGGTTCAAATAACAACGATTGAAATCCGTACCGTTAATTGTTATTAAAATAGAAAAAGAAGATAACAAATTACCATATCTGTCATTAAAGTGACTTCGCTTCTCAGAGCCTGAATAAAACCTTCGCTCTTCAGAATTTCTAAGTTCGTTATACTGCGCTGAAGGTGTTTTCTCTGTGAAAATACTAACGCCTGCAACGTTCTGCACCACGTGTATAAATTCGCTATTATACTAATGGCCAAGACCAAGGCGATCGTTATCATGATTATGTGAGCGGTGGTTCGTTCTATCGTCGGCCTAAACGATTCAACATGTGATGAGACAGTGTGATAACAACAAACAAATTTTATTATTCAAACGTGTGACTGTACTTACTCGTCCTTCGTAATATCTATGAGGTATACCGTGAGAACCGAGATACCGACGAGCAAGCTGCAGAAGCAGAACTCGAATATAACTATATACGGTAAGCAACACAAGCGTCTCCACTTCCACTTCGTGGTCGATTTATTTGGCTTCGGGCGAAACGCCCGATATAATCTGGTCGACAGAGAACCGAAGTCGTTCTCAATGGAGTCGTACAACGAGGCGACCATCTGAACAACCGCATTCTCGCCGGCGGCGTTCGTGCCCACGCGGGTCTGATCGGTGAAGTAGAACTTAATCGGCTGCACCCCGACGTTGTTCTGGCCCTGACCGCTCGGAGGATGACAGAAGATCACTTGCAGCAACAATTTAAGCGCATTTAATTTGACAGTGAGTGCCACCGTGAAATTATACGGCCAGTACCAATCATATCTGCGACACGCAATCAAGAACCACAGTGAGAATACAAAGCGCAAAACAGGTCTCGAGCTATTTGTTTCGCGAGTCTCACCTCTTGTTGGCGTACCAAACGAGTAGCAAAAAGATGTAAACAACAATCAACAGACTTGTTCCGCAAGATAGACCGATGATCCACGACTGTAAGGCAAGGCCCAGGGTGATGCCCACCAATAACGATATATGCGCTACTACTAGAAAGAGCAAGGAAGAAAATTGGAATACTGGATCGATCCATTGTCGCGTGAAATTCTTCATCTCCTCTGTGAAAAATAATCATGTTTATTATTATCGTTTCTTTTTTTTACGATGCTTGAGATAATAATCTCGTTTGTACATATAAGGCTATAACGTAATTATACGAGCTCTTTGGCGCAATACCTCTCAGTTTACTCAGTAAAAACGACTTCCCAGAACCCCATTTTGCATAAAGGCCGACAGTAATTGGCGTGGAGAGTGACGGTTCGCTAAGAATATCTGCCAGCGCGCTGCTGTACAAATCGTAACCAAGCATATTCTCATTGTCCTCGTTAGTATTCAAACGTCCTGTAATACGCATTAAGCTATTCTATACACAACAGGTTAAAAAAACTATTTTTCACACATATCTTTCATTCGCATGTACTTGGAGTCAAGTTACCAACAATGTAATAAGAACAATGACTGACGTTTATGACAACTTACGAGCACCGAATATCTGTCCGAGGATTGTTTTCGGATGATTGATGTCGATGTTGTAGGGGGTCTCGCCTTGTCTGTTCGGACGGTACAATAACTGGCTATTCTTTGGATTCTGCAGTAGTATCTCGACGATCGCTTTCGATCGCGCGCGCATCGCAATGTGCAGTACAGTGTCGCCCTTCTTGTCCGTAGCCGAGACCTTGGCTTTCTTGTCTAAAAGCAATTGCACGATTTCGGCGTTACGTGACCTCACCGCCCGTAGTAAGGGCGTGTCGCCGTCTTTCGTGGCAATCTCCAGGTCTGGGTTAGCGTTTAGTAATAATTTGAGTATCGGTATATTGCCTTTCTCTACTGCTATGTAAGTTGCGGTTTTTTTATCCTAGAATATATACGGACGGGATGGTTAGTGCGAACCAAAGAACGATCCGAGATAACCGCGATTGAGGGTGTTTTATGTACATGTGTGTATGTATGTGACGCACGAACCTAGCTCGAAGTGGCTCACGGATTACCACGGTGACCACGGATCCGAGAGATGGCCTCTTATTAAAGCGCCCATCGTACCGATCCGAGCCGCTATCGATTTACGTGACATTTTAAACGAAGTTTCGCATACATGCACCACATGAAGCTCGGATGCGAGCCACCGGCTTTTCGGAAAATATATTTGGGAATCGCTTTACAATATATTCGATAGAAAAAAAAAATATATAAATTTCACTTCAAAGTCAATCTTCGAGGAAGATATGCGTATACGAGGTAAGAAAAAGATGAATGGAATCGTACCTTTCCGGCGACGTCGACGTCAGCGTATTTCTTCAGCAAGGATTCCACCACACCGCGATGACCACCTTTTACGGCATGAATCAGATTCGTGTCGCCGGCACGATCCTGAATGTTAACATAAGCGCCGGCGTTTAAAAGGGCGTTCGCTATCTCGTGATGACCTTCTCGGCAGGCGATTGCCAGAGCGGTGCAACCATCCTTGTCGAGAGCGTTCACATTGGGTCTGTGCTCCAACAGTAGCGATACTACCTCGACGTGATTGCCAAGGGTTGCCACGAGCAATGGGGTCCACGAAAACTAAGAATATCATTAAAAAATAATACATGTGTAAATAGAAAAAAAAAATATATACTTCATATCATACTGTAAATATAAAGCAAAATGTCAAGTTATATTGAGACATTTATATTGAGATGTCAATTTATATTGAGACATTTCTATCTGACGCGTTAATATTTTGCTAGCACAAATGGAAACAAATATTGTCCATTTTTACTTTAAATCGTCTTTTTGAGACTTTTATTGACTTTACCATTCCCGCTGTATCGACGTTGGCGCCAGCCTTGAGAAGAATATCAACGATTTCCACGTTTCCCTTGCGCGAAGCCCATATAAGTGCCGTGGTGCCATACTAAGGAAAAAAAAATGAATAGAGAGTGACCGCACGACGATCATCGATTTACGGCGATATGCTCGTTACGGAGGATTACCTTGTCGCCGACATTGACCTTCGCCCCGTGAGCGGCGAGATCTTTGACTATATCAGGATAACCCCTGCCAGCGGCCCATAATAACGAGGAAATGTGAAAATTTCCATGCGCGTTGACGTCAGCCCCGCGCCCTAGCAGCATCGTCACCGTCGCCGACCTGCCTTTGTACGTCGCCCACATGAGTGCCGTCCAGCCGCCCTGCAAAAGAATCTTCTTCAAATGTCTGTCTATGCAAATAAATCCCACAGATATAAATATACTTGACTTTACATAAAACCATTCTCTCATATACAGCAAAAATCAATTTGAAGTATGTTGTAAAACATAAAACAAGCAGAAAAAAATATTTATGTAACACAAAAAATATAGTAAATATATAGTAAATGTGTAAAACAGTTTTTAAACTCAAATATATATAAATAGAAGAATCTTTATATAAATCATGTTTGTGTGGATGTAACAAGTTTTAAATTATTGAACGTAACACGAGACAGCTTTTCTGTCAAGCGCTTCTCTGTCAAAAATTTCTAGTTATAAATTTATATTAATGGCTCTGTGCCAAGCTGATAAACTATATAACTCCCGACCATATCTCGATGCTCCAGATCGGCGCCGTGTTCCAACAACTCGACGCAAACGTCGGTGTGGCCTTCCTTCGCCGCGCACAGCAGTGCCGACCAGTTGTCCTAAAAGAAAAAAAAATTACGCGCATAATTAAACAATGTTAATCAATAATTTTATGCAATCACTGACGTCTGAAAACGTGCAGACAAGTACTAACCGCATCTTCGGCATTGACATCCGCTCCATGATTGATGAGCTCTCGTACGAATTGTATTTTCCCCTTAGTTGCCGCGAAGATGAGGGCGGTGCTGCCATTCTGTCATGAGAGAACAATCAGAGAAGGTTCAAACGCACATACAGGAGTAAACACGAGAAAGTGTTTTTTTTTCTTCCCTCTATATTTATTTTTCTATATTTTATTTTAAAAGGTGTGACGTTTTTCAGAAAGAAAACTGCAACAAATTTTGTATGTTGCTTTTTTCGAAAATTTTCCGAGTGATGAAAACAACTTTTATTGTCCTACATATCGTTATCAATGATTTCTAAAATGTTATTGTTCTCTTGGAACAATTGTACCTCGTCTCTGTCGTCGATCTGCACTCGCCTGTTCTCAAGGAAATTCTGCAGTCCGGCGAGATTATCATCTGCGATGTAGCCTTCGAGTGATCGATAACAAAGCGATACCATCGAGTCAGTCCGGTGCAAAGTCTGCGAAAGAACGGAAAGAAGTTATCGATGGATTCTTCTTATCGCGCCGTGCACGATTCTCGACGGTGTTAAAAATTGTTAGAGCAAACAACTCATAGAGATAAGACTAGATGACAACTACAGCTCGCGGAAGAAAAGAAGAAAAAAACGCGCTCATGCGAATGGCAATTTGCGCCATTCGATTTTGAAACTCAACGCGAGCAACACTTGTCGTTCTTCAGACGTGATTGTGTTTCCTACGTCTTAAAAAAACAAAAACGCTGTAAAAAAAAAATTTTTTTAATTACGTTAAAAAGCAAAGAAGTTAGTTTTTTTCCAATTAAATATTTCAGTTATTTATTTAACTGCAGAACGTTTAATTGACTAACTTGTAATGCTTGTAAAAGTATGTTTTGTTTTTTTGGATTTCTTCAAAAATGTGTCCGTCGTGAATCTTCTTGTGTTATTTATCAAAATATTATATTCCAAAGACTTTCGCACACCTACAAAACTACTACAATTTCACGTAGATAATGTTATAAAATATTCGACGTAAATAGTGCAGCCACAATAAGGTACGGAACGAAGCCTTATCGAAGCCCTATCAGGATCTACGAGCGTAGGCAAACATCGATATTTTTCAGTCGTCCTTAGTAGAGCAATCTCACACTGTTTGCGCCGTAAGTATTAACCACCTCGAGCGCGAGCTTGTAAAAATAAATCAGAAAATCCACCTTCTACGATCTATGAAGTTCTCTGACCGCACAGATCTCGCATCAAAAGTGTTCTCTTAGCGCTCTTTAAAAATAATCCACCAACTACTTTCAAAAATCAAATATACACTCTCTCGTTTCAACTTTTGATCGAAAAATTGTTGTCGCAATCTTTTGCGTTCTTTCTTTTTTTTCGATACGGCGATACTCGACACGCGATGTTGCGTTGCGCCATCGCGAAGAAAAAAAAAAAAAAAGAATTGCGTACGCGAAATACTCAAGCGGTAATTTCGCGTGTCTAGTTAGCCGCGATTGGATCCCGCGCGTTTTCCGTCCGAAGAAAAATAAGAGGGACGGAACCACTTGACTTGTGCACTTCTCGCGATTCCCCGGAGTGAAAAGTATCTGGGTCAATGACAGTGAATGACACTCACGCGAATGATAACGACGCGATCGCGCGTACATGACGGAAAAATAAGAGTAGAAAGTTAGCACACAGCGAACTATAAATATTTTTAATCGCGAACTATAGATTGGTGAAATTGTGCGAACATCAGAAATAACTGCAACACAGAAAGACAGAGAAAAGAGAGAGAGAGAGAGAGAGAAGGAGTGTATGTCTGTATGTGTGTTAATACAACCAATATGTACAGTGTAACATGAGCATTCGAATAAAGATGTAATTCCGACGGCGAGATATCGGACATGTTCATCGTGTTAGATTCTGCGGAAGCGAGTTAAATGACACACATGTGCCGCGTGCGGATTATCGATAAAGTCTCACGTAACTTAACGCGCATAAATTAACTTGGCATTTACGGTGCGCTAGAGGAGGATAATGTCACCAAGTATATACACTACACAGCGAGATTATGTATTCATAATAATTTTTCGTCATAAAAGTTTCTGTAATTCCGCGCGCGTTAAGAGCCATAATTAATCCCGGCTCCGAGAACATTAATAAGAGTTCTGAACTTTTGATTTAAATTTAAATAACTTTCAAAAATTTCTTTGCTCGACATTCCTCCCACTGACTGGAAAATAAAAATTCCCGAGTTAGAACCGAAATAGAATCGATAATTCGGAAAAGACGAGCGTGTCTTCGGTGTCGGATCCCGCGCAAATGAAACGCGAGATCAAGAGACGTTATACTCTCTCGCATCAATCTTCGAAATTACCCCGTAGGAAAGAGATATCTCTCCTCGATGAGAAATTTCTCACGCTTTTTGCGGAGATCGAAGAACGAATCACGTCGTTTATCATCCGAACCGTTACGAAATAAAATAAAATAAAAAAAAAAATCCGATACTACGAGCACGTGCAACGCACAAACATATTGTGTGTACACTCACATAACGACGGAAGCGCATTAGATCAGCTTTACTTCATGCGGTCGATTTTGTCTCATCGCTGAAATATCCGGAGGGTACGTATGGTTTTTTATACGTGCCGCGGTGAACGCGATGTAATTCACTTTGACGAGAGCGAGTGTCAACTGTGCATTTAATTCACAAAATTCCATTATATATTTACAAGTGAGCGTTACGTAAGCGTGTTGTCAAAAAGTTTTCCATATGGACAAAGCGGCGGAGTGACTTTCTTTGTCACGATTTAATAAATTAACGAGATCACACACATATATAAATACACATGCAGACAAATCACTTCTCTCTCGGAAGATTGATCAGATTATCGACCGTGACATTTCATTAACAAAATTAGTTTTTATGATTTGAAACGTCTGCAAGCGATATAATAATTGCGATAAGATAAACGATTAAACTGCGTCGATGTGTGTTTTTTGCCATCGATGCGTTTCCGCGCGGTTTACAATCGCAACAATTACTTAACGTGTATTATTTGCGACGAGAAAAACATCGTCGTCAGATTGTCTTCGATCGACTCGCGCTCGATCATTCAATCAGGCGCGCGTGTCAATTTGAAGCGTGAATCATTTTAATCGGAGCGTGATGCGCTGCGAATTAATAGAAACTGGTGTTATAGAGAGAGAGAGAGACACACATATATACACACGCGTCAACGTCTGGCCCCCCCAACGTGACATGCGTTGTTTAATCGCCATTATTCATTAAAGTATCGATTAGAGTTGCGTTTGTGTGTTATTTCATTTCAAGTTTTCGATTCGAAACAGTGCGACTCTGTCACGTTGGAGAGAAAAAACGAAGGAATCCCGGCCAGACCCCGACACATCTCTTTACACACATGTTAACAAGGAGGAAAAAACACCACACGAAAACGAGGGGAAACGACGTGCGTTCTCACACACACTAACCGCCTGGGAGTATCTTCGGATGGCGAAGTTGAACTTGCGACCGGTGCCGTCGGCCGGTGCCGTGAAGGTGATGGTGGGCACGGGAATGTGCGGGAACATGTGATGATGATGGTGATGATGGTGATGATGATGATCGTGGTGCTGATGATGCAAGTGATCATGGTAGTTCTCGGCGTCGTGCCAGTTGGAATTCAGCTCGGGTATTTGAAGACGCAGAAACGACCTCAACCTGCGGCGCGTTCTACCGATAGAGGAGACGTCGTCGCTCGCGACGGTCGAGCTGGTCGACAAGTTCGACAAGGTGGCACTCCGGTGCAGACTGTTGTCCCCGTTCGGTAACAGGGAATTCGGGACACCGGGAATGGCGCCGAGCAAACTCGGCGCCAGACTCGAACAGATCGCCGCGTTCGCGATGCTGAACTTCCGGATGGGATTCACGCTGGTGCCGGCCACGATGTCCTCGAACGTCGGCGATTTCTGGCTTACGCCCGCGTTCTCCTGCAACGCGGACTGATTCAGATCGGCGTTCGTCATCGGCAATGTTGACCTGCGACCACTGCCGCCGCTTTTGCCGTCGTTGAGACTATCTTGAGTCGCGCTAGTCAATAAACGCGGCGTTGTGTCAGGAACTTCGCTGACGCTCGGGGGAGAATGTTTGTTTTCACCGGTCGATTGCTTCGGTAACTTTGGACAACGAAACTGCTCATCGATCTCCGAAGTCTCTGAAGAAACCTCCAGCAGGTTGGGTGTTAATTGAGGTTGTCTCGATTTGTTCGTGGAAATTGATTTCGTACGACTGCGCGGCAGGTGGTCATAGCTTGATGAAGATTGAAACCTCGTCGGTCGTTCCATCGTGACGAAGTCGTCGCACTTGAACGCGGAGATAACTCCGTCCGAATTTATCATCGGCACCGTCGATCTTCGCGTTCCGATTTTCGAAGTCGCATCGTCAACGTACTTGCTCTGTCCTTCCATCGCGCGGTGACGATCCACGGTTTTATTTTGTTCATTCGCGTCGTTCGCGCTCGACAGACCGGGTGGCGATGGTTTCTCGAAAGACCATCGCGAACGATCGAAACTCCTCGCAAGTTCAAAGTCAGTCACGACCGAGTCCGAAGAGGTTCTCGCTTTTGTGTCGTCCGATTTCTTTCCAACTTTTCCCGAGTCGCCCTCGAATAACGAAGTTGTCCGTGAGAGTTTTCTCGATTCTTTCGAGATTAACGAGGCTTCATCTTTTTTCGCTTCTTCGTCGTCTTCGTCGAAGCTGACGCGGAAGAAAGCCGCCGTGATTCTAACACGATCGTCTTTGGCTTTCCGCATGGCATTCTCTTCTTGTTTATTCAGCGCAAAAATCAAACACTCCGTTTCCGGGACGATCGGGAGGATCGGCTGTGAGAGTTGAAGTCACGCGCACAAAGAACGGTCCGGAGTTTCAGCACTTGACAGCACTTTTTTATTATGCGAAGGTGGTGGTTCTTATTGACGATACTAAAAATACAGCACACGCTACTTTTGGAATTCGTCGATTCATTAGTTTTCAACGAGCGTTATAAATTTCTTCTGTCGATACGCGTGTGAAACTTCAAACTTGAAACAAAAATTAAGTGAAAAGAAACAAATAAAGATTTTTTTTTTTTAATGCGGTGTAACAAAATTTACATTTAATTTGATGTAGAAGAGATATGCTTTGTAAATCCTTTGTAATCCTTCAAGATGGATTTCGCACTTTACAATTCTTTCAAAGTATGTGTCATGGGATGTGTTGCATTGTGAAAAGTGATGACAGATGTGCGTTTCACAACAGCTCTTTGAGAGCCGACATGAACATTTTTAAAAATGTACCAGACGAATATAATTCTTAATTGCAATTCCTTTTTATCTCTTTGTAATACAATTGATCAACGTGCAAAAGGATATAATTCTCTCACAACTTCTCTGAAACTATCTACGAATTCGCGAGGAAAAGAAAAATCGAATTAAATACGCGAAAAATTAATTTTCTCAGTACACAGAAGTTACGATTCATCACGACATTATCAGTCTTCGTTATAATTATAAGAATTAGATTTAAAGAAGAAACTGATCTGAAGAAACCGATCGTGGAAAAAGCCTCGGAATTATAGAGATGATACCGTGAGAGAAACGGACCCGCGACAACGTAGTGAGTCTGAGCATCTTTTCCAGATTTCACGTGGTCTTCTGCTCGGTCCTATCTCGGAGCTATGAGATGCTGCTTTCCCTTCTCCGTAGTCGAGCACAGAAACCGTCGCGGGACCGGTCCAGGAACTGAGAGAGCGCAAGGCGACTGACGGTGCCGACAAATCGCTCGAGAGAAACAAACGCGCGCGGATAATATCGCGTGACATTTATATATATCGCGATGGGATCTCTCTAAGCTCGTGCACATACACACTAGGACTTTTGTGTGCGCTTCGTGCGTAACAGCGCGTGTCATCAGTTGCGCGCATCATCAGTGCCGTAAACTTCCCGACAGTCTGTAATTAATTGAATGTCGGAATGTGCGTTGAAAAGAATTGTCGTCACGCGCGCATTATATACACAAAAGAAATTAATGAGATAAATAAATTTACATAGTATATTTTTTTGTGTGAAAATAAAGAAGTTGATTTAAACATCTTTTGTTTAAACATGTAAACGATTTTAACTCTTCGTGGACAGACCTAAAAAACTTACTAGTTGAAGAGACTGGGTCTGTGAGAATTTAAAATCAAACGATCACGCAATTTAAAAAAAAAAAAAACTAATTTTTACTAGATACGCAATTTTTAAGTGAATTTGAGAGACCTATGTCTGTTCGCGAAGGCTTAAAAAAGTGTAGCTATATAAAATGTTTTTCAGTTTTTCATCTGAAAGTGATAAAGAAGAAAAAATAAGATATACAGTCCGTACCAGGAAACAATTGTTACTCGTAAAAATTACGTCATAGTGCGGAATTCGCGCGCAACGATTAATTCAGTTTCCGAGATAATAGAGGGAAAAATACGCGATGTATCATAACGTCACCGATAAGGCACCACGAGGCGCGGACATGTAAACTGCATTGCGCTTTGTAATCTTCCGCGGTTAAATCGGCGGTGTCGCGTCTTCGGCGCGAATTCGGCGCGACAACGCTGCGATTTGATCAAGCAACAATTTGCGTAGTCGCGATAAGCGACGCAGCGTGCGGCCGATTAAACTGCAATTTTTGTTTACAGCTCATATTTGCGCAGTAGCGTATCACCACCGACCTAGTTAATATAAAAGAGAGCCCGCGCGCGCTCGAATATAACAAAGCCACCCTAACTGATATTGGAAACGTGCGTAATTCATTTATAACTCGTCGCGCTGTAGCAAAAACAAGCTCTTGTTCCGCTTCAACGCAATCGTTTTCTCTTTCAAGTGCAATTTTTTCTGCACGTCCTGCAAATAATCGCGTCGAGTTGATTGAGGAACTCATCGCGCAGAGACAAGTGCGATCGAGACCACTCTATAAATACATGAAATTTCATGCGTGACCGGTTGCTTGTTTATAAAAAAAAAAAAAAATTATTTTTACGACTTTTTATGCCGCAGATAAAATTGCGACTAATTTAATTTATCGATTTGTGCAATGCAAACTTTTTGCAACATTTTACACACGCGGCTGCTAATTATGAAGTTTCGAACTGACTTTTAATTAATGTGTACAAGCGAAATTAGTGAAGAAATACGAACGAGAGGAGAAGGAAAGTTACATCCGCTCAACATCAACATTGCTTTCAGAAGCCTCTGCCGCGGTTTATTCTCGCGCTAATCCAAGCCAATTAAAGCTCTCGGTAAACTAATCAATTGTGTACTCGGAAACTTTGCTGTTTGCTGCTTCGCAGCAAAACAGCGCCGGTGGACACGACACTGCTCTGTGTATTCGACAGAAAATGATCTCATCGCTACCAATCGCATCGATGTCTCAGCAAAGTGTTACCGATTGCATCTTATTTCACGGATCACAGATACGCTTTCTACGGATTTTATCTACGGAGTATTGAATTTCGAATCTTTTTTGCAGGATTTCACAAATGCACACGGGGGATATTTCGGACGGATCTAACAGAGTTCTAACAACATTATCGCTGCAAATGCGCCAAAAAAGAGTGTCAACGGACGAGAGGACCCGTCATCGCGGAATAAGTAATTTTTCGACTCAACGTTCGTATCTACAATTTCGACATCTCCCGTGTCGCAAAGCTCTCGTGAAAATGCAATAAATATCGCGCGGGGATTAAAATATCCCCGATGCCGTTTATTTTTGAGCCGAAGCTATAAACATCGAAACGGAGCAAACACCGACGTTAAAATAGCGCGCAATTTATTATTTACTCGAATTCCATCAATTCTCGAGTGATTTTGTTTACTAGATTTCGAGAAGTTTTCATCGCGAATTCTGAAATCTGCGACGCGATCTCACACCCGTGAGAAAGGCGTCGCGCGGATCTGTCGCGCGAACTGTCGGGGCGTCATTGTAAGAAGTCGTCTCTCTCTCGACGAGACGAGTGTGTCATTTATCTCGAGCATGCTGTCCCGGCTAAATCTTGGCACGCTCGTCGCGGTCAGAGAGTGAAAGAAGATGACATGACTTCATTCATGAAGTTTTCGCTCGAGCGTTTCTCCCCGAAGAAATTTTCTTCGAGGGTGCGACACTCAATTAATATGCCAACCAACCAACGGTAGTCGCGCGTCCAACCGTCTCGAGAAAGCAGTTCTCAAGAAAAGTTTTTTTCTTTTACGTAGGCTCGCGAAAAAGAACATCGCAAGAACATCCCAAAACGTAACATAATGATCTCCGTGACATCTACCTGTTTGCTCTTGTTCCAAAACGACTGAAGAACCTGCTGGCACGTCGAGGATAGCGAGCCGTAGGTTGTGCGAGATCCTTGCGACAAGGACAAGAAGGACGCATTACGCCGGTTGAAGTTTAACAGTCCCGTTTTCTCGTCGGTGTATTCCATGGAACCGAGATCGGATCCGCTTACGCTCCGATTGATCGCAATCTTTCGTAAATATACATACGTATGTATTAATTAAAAAAAATCAATTCGCATCATCTGCTTACGTTCTCGTTATCTTTCCAAGAAGATAATACCTGTTGCATATTGCGAGAATTAATCGCTCGCGAGAAGGCGAGGATCTAATGTTTTCGAACGATTGCGAGTGAACTTGGTCCGAGCGGATCTGAGCTGACAACACACTTGGTGAATGCAAAACGATCATTTTGCCGGACCAAGAGATGTTACAAGAGTTTCGTCACACGAGTTGGCTTGTCGTCGCGCGGCGAACTTTTTATTCGCCGGAGCGATTCGAATCAAGTATGCGCGAGGTGTCCAAGACTGCAACACGTGTTTACGATTTTATCCGCAACCTTTCGGTAAATTTCCAAGACGCGCGCGCGTAAATTTTACCGTACGTCACCGCAATCCGATCCACACGGCGACGTCGTGTTACATTGAAAGGCGATCGGAAACACGTAACGAAATGGAAAACCACTTACACAAATACATCGCAAGGCGCACTCTATACGAGAGATAATTTTTCAACGTTATCTCTTCTCGAGAGATTAAAACATTTATCTTACAACCGTGAGTAGACTCTTACGCGCGCGAGAGACGCGAAGACGGAACGCGACAAACGAAAAATATCTATCTGAGAAAAGTTTCGGCACGTTTTCACCAAGTGTGTCGTCGTGACGTTTATTTATTTTCGCACTCTGTACGATGATTGCGGAAATCGAACGCGATAAGCGAACAACGTATTAAGCGCGACACTCGCATCCGCGACGTAGAGAGAGAGAGAGAGAGAGAGCTTGTTTCCGTACGTCAATTATTCTTGCCTAACTGCGTCTATCGACGTCTATCGGCGAAAAGCGCCCCAGGGTCACCGGGGATAAGCTCGGGTGCGAAGTTTCTCTTGGAAAATTATACGTTTTTTCGAAGCGACGGATCATCGTCCGCGATGACTCAGTGATCCGTCACGTGCGAAATGCGCGCGAACGAATTATTATTAATCACTCGCGAGAGTCGAACTTGAAATGAAAGATTAATGACGAAGTATAAACGCGTCGGGATAAATGCGTTATCGATATCTCGGTTTAATTGTCGGGATTCGCGCGGGATTACGTTTCGAGTAAATCAACACTTCTGTCCGCGACAGAGTAAGAAGAATGATGTATCGCGCGAGCGATGAACTGTCGCGAAGAGATACGAGGAATGACGCGACGTACAATTTCGATAAGACAAGAGCGCCGGCCATTCGCGCGAGATATCGTATCGTATTGAAAGAAAAGAAATTGCAAGATAACGCGAAGAGCGTCTCTTTATCGAAGCTATTACTCCGACGATTTCTTGAAAGAAATGGAAAGTTTAGAAAATGAAAAATTCAGTTTTTTTTTCCAATAAAACACTTTACCTGAATATAACAACTTCTTCGATATTTTTGTAACTTGATATTTTCTAAGTTAAAAATGACGTCGTTGTTACAATAACGAATGAACGATCTGCCAAACTAACGAGACGTCGTGTAACCTTTTCAATTAATCGAACACCACGATACGCATCGGCCAACCGATGTCTTTGGCAAGATATATAATTGCGCGTGTGATTCATAGCGCCACTAATAAAATTTCACAATTAATTTGTATTAACGGATAACAGATCTATTGTATCCCGTAACGACTTTCTCATCGATCACCGATGTGAGGTGATATCCTCTTTGATGCGTTCAAAGATACAAAAGCGCGAGAACTGCCAACACACGTAGCGCGCAATTGAGTAACGAGATATCCTATGACGATTTTCCGTAATTCGCGTCGGTAATAGTTTCTGGCAACATTTCACGAATGAATAATGCCCGCCGTGATTCAACCCGTATACAACAGTATAGCTCATATTCAATTAATATGCACTCAATTAAATAATTGCAAGAATAATCTTCATCTTCGCCACCGCGAAAAACGATCAGTCACAAAAGTCGATTGTTTTGCGGCGACCATCCCTTTTTTTCCCCGACATTGCAACAGAGACGCATTAGCGGATATATTTTTAGTCGCGGACGAATCGTGACGAGTATCTTCCCGCAATTAGTCGAAAATAGCTTTAATTACGACGGCGGCTTGCGCAGCGTCCCGCGCCGGATATCCGGAATCAACGGCAAACATAGCCGTGGCCTATTTTGGCGACTAGTGCCCAACGCTCCGATGATAATGAGAAATTTTGGCAAGGCTGTTCCTGCAGCCTTCGTTGAGGAACGAAGAGACATATTAATCAGTGTCGCACCCAAGATTCGCTGCATACGTTGGCACGCAAACAAACACCGAGAGAGTGAACCGAAAATAAATCCGCGGCTGCACAATCGCGCAAAGACGAGGAGGAGATGCACCAACGCGGAAGTTGGCGGACATTTGGAACAATACGACCGGCGCGGTGCAACGGTGTTCTCTTGATAAACGGTGTCCGCACCTGCGTTTATTCTCATGACAAAATGCAATTTTATTCGCGTAATAAAATCACCAAGAAAATTAACAAATGCGCAGTTATTCACTGGACAATAACAAGCCTCTTACTTCATGTTTTCTACATTGTTTCGTTCTCGACGCTACTGTCGATGCAACGTTCGATTTTTCACACAAAGGAGACAATGCACTCGACAGACCGGCGAAAGATCTCTCGAAAGCAACGCTGTCGAGAGCAACGCGTGCAAATAGCACGCTATTCAATTTTAAATCCGCGGTGGCGAAACGCGGCCACCACCTCGGTTTCGTGGAAACCACAAAGAAGTGCCATTGCGTTTGCTTTGCAAACAAACGCCGGCCAAAAGTGCATCAAGTTATTATGCAACCGCGCGCTCGTAAATTGTTACGCTCAAAAATTTCTAGATCAATGACGAGTGTCTTTGATCCGCGGGCGAGACACGCGAATTTTGTGGATTTTGGCACGAGGTCGCGTGCGATGATTTCGCGCTAAAGAGAATAAGTAAGCGTCTCAAACATATCGCAAATCTCATAGTACGCGCGTTTGCGATAAAAAAAACCGGCCGAGTTTCGGCCGAGATCGCACGGCGACGTGCGATAAATATTACTCGCATGTCGATTTTCACACACGCGAAACGTGTGTGCAATTTATGCGACTATTTAATAACGTTTCTTACGGCCATTTCCGTGAGAAAAATTGCGAGGATTTGATTCTCCGAATTTGTAGCAGCGTATTTGCAAAATATATTCCGAAAAATTATTTCTACTCGAGGAAACGGAATAATTGTTTTCTTTCTCTGTAACAATTACGTCTCTCGAGAAAAACACAGAGCTGTAATTTCTCTCTAGTAAAGAAATATACAAATATTATTTTTGCAATATATTTCTAATACTTATTATATTCAAATACCGACGTTGATTGCGCTGGAAATTGCAAAAAAATCAAGTTGTCACGTTCATCCGCGCGTTTCGCACGGAGAATGAATAATTCATCGATATTTTCCACGTTGCACACATGAAAATCAGTCATTTGAGAAGTTGAAGAGAATCGCATAACATTGCTGCCGGTATCTGGAGTTTTGGAAACCCAAAAGACCATCGAGAAACCGATTCGACACCGGTTGACGTCTATACATTCATTCACATACGTGTCGCAGCGAAGAAAAATTTTGTCCCCGAAAACCGCGCAGACATTGCCGCGCGAACGCGGTCTCTTCTCAGTTTCGGCAGATGGATCTTTAAGACGGGAGAGAAAGAGAGAGAGAGAAATCGTGTGTATTGCGCGTCATTGAAGATACGCTGCCAAACGGAAGAATTGTACGTGACTCCGCACGATAATATGTGAATGACGTTGTTTAGTTTTGACCCATTCAGCGTTCGGAATAGGTCAGTCAGAAAATGCGGGAAATAATACAAACGCTTATATGCACGTCGCGTCGTCGCCGGCAGCGAGAAACGCGCTTGTTTGTCACACACACACATACACACACACACAGTGTGCGGCAGTAAATTTTAGCGAAGAATATACGATAATAGACTTCCTCAAAGTATATATAAGACGATTATATTTCTCCAAGTCTTTTATTATTAATAGAAGTTGTTAGATTTGTGATAAAGTACTTGGAAATGTTAAGTTGAAATTTTAATGAGAGATGATTTTTATTAAAAAATTAAATGCAAATATTAAACAATATAAAAACAATATATCAAATATTGTTCTACTTGTTTTAAAACTCTTACATTATTATTTTATGAAACTATCTATCGTCTTCAATGTTTTTTTTTTGACGATTATCGACAAGAAAAGTTTGAAACAGTTTAATATCGAATACAAGTATTATATGCGCATATTTTTTTATAACAATAATTTCATTGGTTACACTCCTAGAATAAAAATCTAATTTTTAAAACTAAGGAAGATAACTCTCGTGTGTTGCAACAATTATCTCTGTACGTATACGTACAAAACTGTAAAAAAAAAATAAAGCGCAGACAGATGGCTCGTGAAAGATACGTTTTCCCCCGACGAAGTTACCTCATGAAACCGATGTTCCAGACGAAGCACGATGTTTTGAGGCCGCCTTTTCAACAGAGAAAATTGATTTCTGCGACATTCTGCGCCGACGTGTCTGTAAGTCTTGTCATCGAGCACTCTGGTCTTTGTTCGCAGATACGACATTTTGTGCGCGAACAAATTTTTTTTTTTTTTTACTGCAGGCGATTCAACGCGAAGAATTTTCTCATCACCACTCTAGAAATAATTGTCTTTGAAAATCGGATTCGATGATTGTGTATACACGCTACTATGCTATGTGATGAATTCGCGCGCGCGAGAGAGATGATGTATTTGCGCACTATAAATAGATCTCGACTTTTTGGCGTTTTCGAAGCAAAAGAAGGCCCCGATCCTCGATACCGACG
>QVNZ01011567.1:0-21109 GCA_014825645.1 Pseudomyrmex dendroicus | reverse complement strand
TGTGATGTCTAATAATACTTCCTGTAATATCCAATAATTTTTTCTGTAATATCTAATAATATTCTTGTGTGATTGCCAGTAATATTTATGTGTAATCGGCAATAGTTTTTTTTCGTAAGGGATCACATATGAGTTTATCGGGTACTATACATGACCTTTTATAATCAACTCTATATAAACTAAAATGAGACAATAAAAATAAAGCAGTACCAAAACTTAAACAATTTAAGTGAGTCGACAAACCTGTTGGTCCATAATATAACACAGTAAAATACAACTAATAATACCAATATACCGTAAATAATCAAAATTAAATTGAAGAACCCAAATAGTAATAGTAATAGTAATTTTATCTATCACCAATAATAACCATAAATAAGAAAATAGAGTATTTAACTTTGACAAATAACTACTAAAAAGATATAATGGTGATAATAATAATGATAATATCAAAAAAGAATTCTCCTATTGTTTTTGATCAAGTCGCGGAGCTACGACTTAACTATTTAAACATATCTAACTCACTGTTGCCTGTGGTAAATATACTTCTCTCAAAATTATTTGAAAACTTTTTAACAAAATGACTAAAAATTATTTATATATAACTGTACAAGTCCCCTGAGCCTCTTCTCCTCCGTAACAAATCTTACATCGTCCATGTCCCCAGCTTCCGTATGACTCAGGTTACAAGATTAGGTTAGGTTAGGTTTAAGATCTCGGGGGATTAGGCAATGAGTATAAATAAAAAGAAAGGCTTACCGGAGCAGAGAGGTCGGATCTCCAAGTCCCGGCGAGAGGGAGTTCCTGTCCCGGGCTCCTTCTCGTCATCATCCAATGACGGGCTACCCACGGTCTGCACCGCAGGAGCCGTGGGAGAATTAGTGTCTGCGAAAGATGAGGCCGGTAGTGGAGTGGCCTTCACCATAGGAGCGTCCACGCACAGGAAGAAGAAGCCCGTGATAGAGCCACTTTTGGGCGAGGTAGGTGTAGGTAGCGAGGGAAGCGACTTCCCCTCTCTACTGTCTGTGAGGAGCGACTCGGGGAGAGTGCAGAGATGCCATATCGTGCCGGACAGCATCGAGAGCATCGAGGCGGTGAGCCCCCACTGCTTCGATGCTTTCGTACGCATATAAGCGAGAGCCGCGTCCATGTGCGTGACGAACGCGGCTCTCACTTGTATGCGTACGAGAGTATCGAGGCGGTGGGGGCTCACCGCCTTGATGCTCTCGATGCTGTCCGGCACAATATGGCATCTCTGGGAGAGTGCTCTCCTTCGAGTCGGAACTGGCTAGCCTTCTCGAGAAGGTCCGCCAGCTTGAGTCGCACTTCTCGACGTTTCGCCGAGAGAAGGAGCAGTGCAGACTCTTGCTGCGCAAAGAGCGGCAGATTTCGGAAGTTCTTTGGAATGTCCTGAACAACCACCTCGTGGATTGGGGAATTTCCTTTCCCAGTTCGGTTAAGGACCTTTCTGGGGTTCTTCCTCGGCCCCCCGCCGGGTGGTCAAGGTGAGGGCGGACGCGAAAGTTCAGATAGGATTGGGGGCTGCTGTTGCAGCCCGTCCTGAGGTCTCCTCTGTGTCCGTACAGATGGACGCGGATGGAGGCAGTAAAGATGAGGGTCGCACGGAGACTCTCGTAGGTAGGGTCGAGGCCCTCCTTGAGGCTTGGCTGGCGGCGTTCACGTTTCTCGCTGTCTTCCGGCCGGATCTCGCGACGGTACGCGAGCGAAGCTTCCGGAGATGGAACAATGCGTCTTTCCCCGGAATGTACGCGGGAGTGGGAATGCCCCACCGGCGAGATCGCCCACTGTGGACGGGTGAATAACGGTTACGGGTCGGTGCACGCTGGGTACTTAGTGCCGGTGCCGGTGCCGCTGCCCTTGCTCCCGTTCCTCTGTCTCTCGTGTTGGGCAGAGGGGATACACAGATGAAACGTACACAGGTGAACAGTCGTGTACGTGTGCGCTCAGCGCTTCGGCGAGTGGCTGCTCGCTTGTGTGTATCCCCTCCACTTACTGCTGCATGCTGCAAGCGTCTGAAAACTGGCATCTCTGGTGTTGGGTGGGAAGGCGGAGCACGAGGTAAAGGCAGAGAGGTGGAAGCTCACGAGCTCCACTTCCGGGCTCCTCCTTCTTTCCCACAGCTGCTTCTCAGCCGCGGGGAAAGAAGGTGAGGTTGTCTGGGATGGGTCGTGTTCCGTCGCGTGCGGCAATCACGCTCTTCATCCCGGAGGGGAGCACCTCCACTATGCGGGAGACAGTTCGGACGAGTGTCGAGGGCGCGGAGGTCTCGGGGGTGCGCCCTCGTCTCTCCGCGTCTGGAGAGTTATTGTTGGAGGTCCCCGGGGGAGTGGTGGCGGCGGATCGACTCGCCTCTTCACCTTCTTCGGGGAGAGAGTTCGAGTGGCCAGGCCCCGAAAGTCCGAGGAGCTCCGGATAAAAGGACTGGTTGCCTCGGTCTTCAGGGAAGACCTTGTGTCTTCCCTGGCGACAGGAAGTGGTTGCCGGCAAGAGGTCTGGGTGGGCGAGTTTCGCCTCACTCCTGCGTCGGAACGACCTGAGCGCGGTTGCCGCGCGCAGAATCGTTTGGAAGGGTAAAAGTGTGCATCGAGTGGGTCTCTCTGCGGTCGAAGCGTTGGCGGCCCGCCCGATGCAGTGCTTCCGCTGCCTGGAGTTCGGACAGCGATGCACGGAAAAGTTCCCATGCTGTTATAAGTGCGGCATCTGGCACAGAGGTGCACGGCGCGGATGATACTCTATTGACCACAGTACAATTCGACACTGCTCAATTCGACACAAAGTTATTCGACACAAAATTATTCGACACCAAATTATTCGACACTGTACGATTCGACACCGTACAATTAGACACAGTGCATTTTCCGATATCATGTACATTACAGAAGTAAAAATTGTTACAGAAGTAAAAACTTGTTTGCATCACATATTATAGTACACGTATGAGCTCCGCTCCTCCCCCTGCACTCCTTCCCCAAAAAATTCTATCCTAACCCTAACCTGTTTTAATACTATCATTAATTGTCACGATGCACAGTGCTTGTACTGTGTCCAATTGTACCGTGTCAAATCGTACAGTATCGAATCGTACGGTGTCGGATAATTTGGTGTCAAATCGTACGGTGTCGAATAAATTGGTATCGAATCGTACGGTGTCGAATAATTTGATGTCGAATCGTATGGTGTCGAATAAATTGGTGTCGAGTCGTACGGTGTCGAATAATTTTGTGTCGAATCATACGGTGTCAAATAATTTTGTGTCCAATAATTCTGTGTCGAATAATTTTGTGTCGAATCGAGCGGTGTCGAATCGTACTGTGGTCAAACGGAACACGCCCGCTACCGTGCTGGACCTCACTCCAGACAGGACCGGGTCCCCGGAGCCTCTCCCCTGCCTACACGTGTACTATAATATGTGATGCAAACAATTTTTTACTTCTGTAATGTACATGATATCGGAAAATGCACTGTGTCTAATTGTACGGTGTCGAATAATTTGGTGTCGAATCGAACGGTGTCGAATCGTACTGTGGTCAATAGAGTATCACCCCTGGAGATCTAGGGGCGCCCAATAGCGCCGCGAAGGCGAGTGCCCTGGCCTCCAGCGTATCAGAGACGTTTCCGGATTCTTCGGAGATCCGTTTTACCTGCTCCACTAAGCTCGCGGAAGTTCGCGTGAAAGACGTGGTCTCCTACCTAGAGATGGTCGACGTAGTAGAGGCTCTCGCTACGGCGGAATCATGCGCGAGATCCGCGCTAGTAGGATTTGTCCTTTCCCTTCGAGATTGGGAACTCTCTGAGTCCAACTCCCGATTTCGGCGGGAAAGAAAATTGTGAGAAAGAAGTTTATCAGGGTGGGCTGATTCACCTTGCCGGTAGAACCTCTTAAGGCACAGAGACAGCAGTGCTTCCGTTGTTTCGAGTATGGCCACGTGACTAGTAAATGCACCGATGCAGATCGGAGCAGCATCTGCTACTGGTGCGGAGAAGAGGGCCACAAAGCTGCGGTCTGTTCGGCTGAGCCCAAATGCCCGGTATGCGCGGAGTTGGGTCGGCTGAGCAACCACTGGATGGAAGGCGCAAAGTGCACCTTCCATCCCCTCTTCCTAAAAAGAAAAAAGGAAGAGGACAAAGAAGACGGTTAGAGATCCCTCCCGCTACAAGTGGGAGTACAAGCCTCTCTTTCTTTCCCCCGTCCACAGTGCGTTCTCTGCTCGGGGAGAGGATCCTCTCTCCCCTGAGGAGGACGATGAAGTTATGGTGATTTCTTCTGAAAGAGATGCAAGCAAGGGAGCACGGGGGTCCAAACGGCGTAAGCCCGAGAGCCCTCTTGCTAACTTCGGCGCAGGCGGCGCCAAGCTCAGAGGGGTAAAAGAGAGTCCCCCTCCCAAGAAGAAGACGGCGGGGAAACCCAACTTTGCCGCTTCTTCTGACAGTGAAGTTTAAGCCCACCTAGGCGGGCTTATCTCTTTGTTTCTGGACAAGAGAAGGAGAGAACGTGGGTTCGGATCTGAGACCCGGTCCCTCCTTGAAGGCCACTTGGTCCGGGGTAAGGGAACGCCTTTACTGGTAATCCTCCTGATCTTGGCCAGAAGGGTGAGGGCTTAGCGGTAAGTTGGAGGACTCACTCGCCATTGCATAAGTATCCCGGGGAAGGAGAGGGTCGCGGCCCTCCTTCTAGCCACAAATAGCAAAACTTGTCGTAGGACAGCGACGGGAGCTGTTATGGGACAATAGAAGAATCTTCGGGAAGTAATGCCCAACAAGGCTATCAGAAGGACCCTCCACTTAAGCTCCAGCTAGAGGCCATCATGGGGTTTTAGTGGGTGCAAATCCCACCCTGTCTCTTCCCTGGGGGCAGAACGTGCGCAGGCCCCATGTAAACAAAAAAAAAAGTTTAAGATAGACCATTAGACTACCGCACAAAGAAATAATTGCATTATAGTTGAAGAGCGGCCGCGCCAAGTTTTTTTGCATTAAATATTTTTTATAGTTTGAAAAATTTTTTTCTTTTGTTATATCTCTGTTTTAGTAATAGATATAATCTTACCAAAGTATATAGTTATATACTTATATACTTAAGATTAGTTAATAATCACGGAAAAAAAGTTAAAGTGTCTTACTATAGATACAATTATGTTATTGTATATTGTTTTTTAACAATAAAAGGTTTTTAGAGAAAGAATGTTTTGTAGTATATAACAACAAAAGTTACGGCATAGTCTGCCTTTTGACACAAGTATGTTATTGTAAATTGTATTTTTATTCAATATTGTTTTCTAAAAAAAAGCATAAAGAAAGTTTAATTGATTCCCCTCAGGGTTACAATATTGTTCAACACTCTACTTCTATATCCACTATCTATTTATATCCACGATCCGTTCGGAGGCCCGATTCAGCTAACTTTTCAATCGATAAACTTGACCTGAAAGAGACTGGCCCGAAAAAATCCGACGGTGTGGATTCGAACTCGGGACCTCCCACTGCAGCCCTCTCACTCAGTCCGCAAGACTATTGGGCCGGTTCTAATATTGTTTTCTATTGTTTTTCAATATAATGTACAAAAGTTTATTTGGTGCTACTTTTTGATATCACTTCTCTTGTAAAACAGGTTTTTAGAGAAAAAATGTTTTGTAGTATATAATATTTTGTAAACCAGGTTTTATAGAAAAAGAACTTTTGTAGCATTAGTCAATTTTTACTTTATTAATTTAAATACAATATGTGTTGTGCGTGTATCTGGCGCCTGTTCTTACCTTCTTTTTGAAAAGGTAAGTTTCGAGATATCACACATTTTGTATTTTGTAGTATTAATTAATTTTGTAAAACAAGTCTTATAGAGAAAGAATTTTTTGTAGTAATAAATTAATTTTTAATGTTTTACTTTATAAAGGTAAAGTATATAGTTTGTAGTTATTTTGTGCCAAGTTTCAAAACAGTTGATTAAAAAAAGTATATCGAAGGTGTTGCCGGTGCGAAAAAAATTTCTTTATCCGTTTTCTGAATTAATTTTCTATCATAAATTTAAAGTATATAGTTTGTAGTTATTTTATGCCAAGTTTCAAAACAGTTTATTAAAAACAGTTATATCGGAAGTATTGCCGGTGCGAAACCACCACGCTGCGATGTACTGCCCCGCGTTCACCACGATCAAAGATATTGCCAAAGTCTGATTTTTCTGCATTTGTTTATCCGTTTTCTGAATTGTCTACTTCATAAATTTAAAGTATACATAATATAAAGTAAATGTAAAGTTTGTAGTTATTTCACATTTATGCGAAAAAACTTCAAAACAGTTTATTAAAAAGTTATATCGGACGTGTTGCCGGCGTTAAAAAACTGTGGTAATTATACAGATTAGAGGCTTTCTCACTGATTTCGATGAGCTTGAAATATGTTGTTAAGGACGTTATTCTGAACAACTTTTCCCTATACATGTTGTACCGCCGTTCGGCCTTAGTTTCCGAGATATTCGCAAAAGAAATTTCACAAATTAATTCTTTGTTTTCCAACACCGTATCGATTTCTGAAGTAAATATGTTGTTTGTCATAATTATTACATATATTTAAATATTCAAACAATTTCAATTTCTTCTGTTTAACTATATGTACTGTTAGAACGAATAGCGATTAAATATTCAATGTACACAATACTGTATTATTCGATCTCAGTGGTGTTTACGCATTACTGTGTTACCACTGTGCTATTACTGCGTAATATAAGCAGTAAACCATTACAGTATATAATCTTTTAAACAAGAGGTTGGCAATATAATGTTGTAAGCGTGTAGGCAGGGGGGCTACGCCCCTCCGCAGGAAGAAGGGCTCCGCCCCTCCCCATGCTCCCCCTTCGAGGAAAAATAGAAAACGACTTCTGATTAAGCTAAAAACCACGTATATACTATCGACATAAAGCGACATGTAATCGGAAGTCGTTCTCTATTTTTCCTCGAGGGCGGAGCTTCTCCTCCTGCGGAGGGCGTAGCCACCTCTGCCTACACGTATTATACAAACAATATTTACTCTAGAAATACATATTTACTTCAGAAATTGACACGGTGTCGCAAAATATAGAATTCATTTCTGAAACTCCTTTTGCGAATATCTCGGAAACTAAAGCTGAGCGGCGGTAATATGTATAAGGAAAAGTTGTTCAGAATCACGTCTTTAACAACATATTTCAAGCTCATCGAAATCGGTGAGGAAGCTCCTAATCTATATAATTACCAAAGTGTTTTTGTCTGTTTTTTTTAAATTAATTTTTTATCATAAATTTATAAAATTTGAATTTATATTTTGAAAGTTTATAATTTGTAGTTCTTTCGTGCCAAGTTTCAAAACAGTTTATTAAAAACAGTTATATCGCCGGAATGTTGCCGGCGCGAAATCACTACGCCGCGAGAAACATTGTTAAAACGATCGGTGCTATCGGAGGTGTTGCCGGCGCGAATAATGCGAACCACTACCATGCCTCGATTCTTTCTTTCTCTAACTCACACTTTGTTTTTCTTTCTTTTTCTTCTTTCAACGCGCTTGTATATGTACGCCATCTGGTAGTAGACATATGAACATGCACATGACTATGACGTTTTTGAATGAATGTTTTCACACACATTTTCGTTTATCTTCCATTATCTCCGTTCAGAAACCACAGACCAAAAAACCGCAAGAATACTTTTTTTTTATTAGAAAAAAAGTAAATCGTCTACAGACGATTCCAAGTCTCGACATCGAACTTGCGACCTACCCATGATCGATCGTTATAACCACGCTCGGTGAGATCCCGAACACGCGAACGCGTGAGCACGACAAACCGGGCTCGTGCGACGACAGGGAAAAATTCCGCCGCCTAGTAGTGTCACATTGTTTTGAGCCTTTTGACTCACGAGACTTCTAGAGATATTATTGCCACTTTTGACTAGAGAGGATACGGTCTTAGAGGCGTTCAGGTATAATCTCATGGATGCACAGTGTAACGGTCTGTGTTCTAAAAACATTGTATGTTGAATATTTGTAGTTTACTTCATTCCCTTGAAGGAAAACATTTCTCTGACATATGAAATCGTAACTTAGTAACGTAAATAACAGATTGAAGTCAATCAGTACGTTCAAAAACGTATAAGATCGTGCAAGCCTGAAAAGCTAACGCATAGTTTTATCTTTTAACTTTTGTTAGATTAACAAGTTATTATTTGACTTTTCTTTTTGACTATAAAGTGTTGCATTTTAATGTTTTAATAATTAAGAAGTCTTGTATTTAAAGATATGGGTAAATTCAACTAATTTTAACCTTATCATTTTTTTTCATATTTTTCAAATTTCCGAGAGAATTAAAAAAACAAAACATCTATTCTTACATTTTTTGACCAAAATTAGTTCTTTTTATATTTTAATGTGGTTTAAATTTTATCTGCTCCTGAGTGCTCCTTGTTAAAATAATTTATTTTAGAATCGATAAGCAGTAGCGATCTGTTCGAAGTTTGGCAAAACACACCAAAAGAGACAAGACGTACTGCTCTAGCTCAAAAAATAGTGAGCATATGTAACTTGAATGATTTATCAGATGAAATGAGAGAGACAGTAAATAAATTCATACGATTAATTTGTTTGGAAATACAAACAAAGTGGGATCAATGTGATAGAGGATATGAGAAATTTTTGAAAAAACACGGTGCTTGGCTGATGAAAAGTATAAGTTACCTGCAATTCTAAATAATATACCCGGATCTGTAGAAATCAGAAAAAAGACTACAAGTATCTTTGCGTACAATATAATAACATATCAATTAAATATAAATAAAAATATTTTACTACAAAACAGATTTGTTTTCTTTATATACTCGATGCACTGCGTTTTCACGTGCGTTCCGCGAAATTACACTTATCTTAATCTAAACATTCGACAAAAAAAACTTTTTTCATTTGACAAAGCATCAATAGCTTTCAGTATATATTGTACTTCAAAAAATAAAGAAAAACTATTCTACAAATGTAAATTTGTGAATTTACTTACATTTATACTGAATGTTCATACTTGAAATGATTGCTATAATAATTTAAGCATTTCCGCTAAACCAATTAAAATCTTTTTTACCAAAATTTAATTAATAACCAATTGGCAAGAAATTACAATAGTAAAACTAAATAAAAAATTAGAGTTACCTCATTTTATATTAATAAAAATGTATACTTTTTACGCATTAATCGATACATCTTTGTATTTTTTTTTAAAAAGTATTAAAGGTTTTTAGTCAAAAACTAATTAGTTTAGAAGTTATAATTGTTGCTCCGAATTCTCATACATGCGACACACTGTGGGATGGTAGCACCACCGGCCGCTCGATCGAGTGCGTGAACCAACTGTCTGAACCTGCGGCTCCTCTCGTACTGAGCAGAATTACTATCGCAGTGACCAGTAAGATAAAACTAATCTGTCTCACGACGGTCTAATATGAAATGTTTTATTCTGAATTGACTAATTGTAAAACTAGAACGGAATTGATCGTTCTAAAGTCGTTACTACAAAATTGCCGTGAGAAAATCTCTCCACCTCTCAATTGCATGGATTTCGCGTATAAGAGGCACAGTGTGCTTTTCGCGCAGTTTGAGCGCGACTTCGTTGCGCGTGAACTTGGCGTGAGGCACTACCGTGTCTCTTGATCATCGGTATTTTTATGCAGAACAATTCATTACTCGAATAAGGTAATAGAAGACTGACTCTAATAAAGAAAGTTCATATTAAGATATTATTCACAATATGATTATACAAGATTAAAAAATATATTTATCAACAATCAAATATTGTCATTATTAATAACATTGTTCGATTTCTTACACGTACACACACGCGCGAGCACACACAAATTATAGTATCATATATATATGTATAATTTTACATTTACGTACATAAATTTGTGATATATGTCATATATATGTGTGTGTGTGTGTGTGTGTGTGTGTATATATATATATATATAAAACTGTATTTATACATCTGCGCGACAATATAAAATAATAAATTATTCTTGATTTTTGAGTCTAATCGATCGGAATGTTTCTTTCAACAGAGATATATCATAATATTTTCTTTCAACAGAGCGGGATGTTTCTTTCAACAGAGATATATCATAATATTTTCTTTCAACAGAGATATATCATAATTATCTTTTATCAAGTATCTAAGGAATAGTACAATTCTATTTTGTGTCGAATAATATACATGTGTACAAATTATTCTACACATAATATAATTATATTAATACACACACACACACACACACACACACACACACACACACACACACACACACACACACATATATATTGTATACAGAGTGTCCCGTAATTGCCGTACAATCTCTCGTGGGCAGGTGGAGAGTGTTATATTGAGTCGAAAAATCCTTTACCACTTTGCGAGATTCGCAATAATTACCGAGATTTTAATTAACAAAGATCTGCAAATAAGCATCGGGCGTCTTATTCAGTCAATCAGCCAACCTGATTGGTCAATTCCGCAAGACCTGCGACCTGCGACCCGCATCTGCGTCCTATGTAGATAGGTCTTAAGACAGCCCGACGCGTTTCGCGCGGCTACCTTTTATTATGTATATGTTATAGTATATGCTGTTACATTAGCTCCTCCCATACGGGTAATACCATAAGCGCGTCGGGCTGTCTTACGCGCGTAAGACGCATGCTCATTCGCAGATCTTTATTAATTAAGATCTCGGTAATTGCGAATCTTGCAAAGTTGTAAAGGACTTTTCGACTCAAATGTATGTATGTATGTATGTATGTATGTATGTATGTATGTATGTATGTATGTATGTATGTATGTACGTACGTACGTACGTACGTACGTATGTATTTATGTATGTATGTATGTATGTATGTATGTATGTATGTATGTATATATATATATACGATGTCGAAGCAGGTAGTCGTTCAGAATATTATCTCTGATTGGCTCGTTTGCTGCTCGACTTCCACAGAGTCATCCCCACCAATTTGTGCGAAGCCTCGGCGAAGCACTTCTGGGAATTAGTGGGAATGATTCCTGACAAAATACCGAGTCAAAAATGTGGCAAATTAGCGAGACACTACTGTATACGCACACGCACACGCACACGCAGTGCGTGACAACTTTTTTCATAATGTGAATAATTTTGAAGATAATCGTAAAAAACGTTTTTTATTTTTTTACATGTTTTTTCAAGATGTCGGCTTGAATGATGTCCGATCGACAAAAAATACTTTCACATTCGTTTTCAACGATTAGAAATACATAAAAATACCAAGTTTTATAAAGATCGAAGAGAGAGCTTTTGTGCAAGTTTACTCGTCTCAGTTAGCTTTACGGATGTATAATAAAAAATAGAGGTTTTTTCATTTAAAATTGTATAGTTGACCTTTACGAAAGTTATTCAAAATCATTTCAAGGTCAAGCCAGTGTAATCACATAATAAAACATTTGATTTCTTAAAAACTTTATATTTAACGTTTTTTTTCTAAAGTCATTAGTTTTTAAGATATTGCACCATTTCGGAACTTTTGTCACGCACTGTGTGTGTGTATATATTATATATATACAGGGCGTCTCAGTATGACTTTAACATCTCTCGTAGGCAGGTAGAAGGAGTAAAACTGAGTCAAAAAGTCCTTAACCATTTTTTTCTATTATGTATAATAAAGGAGTAATTATTGAATAAATCAGGCCAATCAGCGCCGATCTTTAGCCGGACGCATGTCAGTGAGCCGCGCGGAGCGCTCACGTACACTACCCCTGACGTGCGCCCGGCTAAAGGTCGGCGCTGATTGGCCTGATTTATTCAATAATTACTCGTTTATTATACATAATAGAAAAAAATAATTCAGGACTTTTCGACTCAGTTTTACTCCTTTTACCTGCCTACGAGAGATGTTAAAGTCATACTGGGACACCCTGTATATATATTTATTTATTTATTTATTTATTCTACTTTACAAAACACCTATATGCGTAATGCAGAACTTATACAATAAACAATAATATAACTGTATATCGCTAGTATTTGCAAGCAGTATATTTATACGAAGAACGCAAAATATTGAGTTGTCTTTCTCTTTCCGAAGATTACAAAGAAGGAATGTGTTGGAATTTCATTTTAACTTTATGATAACTCATGTGCAGTCCGCAATAACAATACTTTCAATGTGAAATTTTGATTTTTAAGAGAAGTAGTCATTCTTTCAACATCATCACAACCATTCTTCTAACATCATAGTTTTCGCCAAATTCATTTTTTAGTGTTGTTAAAATTGTAGATTTTCGTTTAACAAGTTGATAAAAAAGCGCCAATCATAATAAATTTTGTACACAGATGCATTCTGTGACAGAATGCGTGATATTTAAAAACAAAAGAACATTATCCATAAATCTCAGATAATTCAATCGTATTCTAAACTGCAAATATCACACGTCAATGCGCGCCCACGTACACTCACACGCTTTTATACGATTATTATCAAACAACATTTATATGTACTGCATTACGGAATAATTAAACGCAAATCTCGGACTCGTGTTATAGACTAGTTAGTCAAATTGCAATGTGGCAAATCTTGAAAAATACGAAGTAGTAACACTTAAGTTCAATTTTATAATTAAACTCGGCAAAGAAGTACGCAACATGAAACAAATAACGTTTTACACAGCCTTCGGATTTACGCATGAGAACAATTTAATTGTATGTATTAACTCGTTAAAAAACATGTATTTTAACAGGTAAGTGAATAGATCTAAAAAAGAATTATATCTTTCAGTTTTCTTGGCTAACAAATTGATAACAAGATTCCGATATAAATGCTGATACTAATAGAAAATATGCTAGACAAGTTTCTCGATTTGATATTTTCCTGCTCTCCACATTTTGACTTCGCCTTACTCACTTTGGTGTTTTCCGTGAACATTAAAAAAAGTTTTTGAAAGATGAAGTTCGCATTTCTTTGTCCGCTATCGTGGAATGCGTATAAACTGAAATACATAGGATAGAGCGAAACTAGTTGGGCCATTTTTTATTCAAACTATTTAATAAACAGTACTTTTACAAAAAACCGCTTGTGTTCGTTGACGGCTGGACGTAGACGATATATGTGTATGAGTGTAGTAGTCCCCGCACTTTCTTACACAAACATCAACATGTCCTTACACATTTCAATTATTTAGATATTTGTAATTCCCAACTTGTCTCTTGGCCCAACTAGCCCTTACTACACTTGAAAACCGTCAAATTCAAAAGAAGAAATATAATAATATAAATAAAATGTAAACTAAAATTTAATGAGACTCCAAATAAAAATAAGTAGAAACATTTGAATACATATGTGTAGAAATTGTGGAGATGATCATGATAACACACTCCATTAAAAAGTCTAATCTTGGAAGATAAAATTCGCTATGATATATTGCAATCGTTTCTAACAAAAAAAGGTTCAGATATATCACAAAACATACCTGTTATACAATACTTCCAGTTGCAAAAACTATATTGCACTTGATTATTAAAATTGCACTGCGCTCGAGCTATCCAGTTACTTACGCCATGTTTCAATCGTGATATTATCATTGTTCTGTGATATTCTTCATTATTACCATGCGTTTGTAACTCGCGCGCGTTTTCCACTCTTTTTATTACTTCACGTCCTAAACAATACATTTGGCTATCTTTATCAATCCTCTCCGTTTGTCGTAGAGTGGATCAACGACGGATTGATCTCTTGCGGTGATTCGTTCTTTGACTTCTTAGCTTTGCGTTCGACATAACAAAAAGTCCCTGTACCTAGGAATATAGTTATAAGCAGCACGAGCAGTTGCACGTGCAGTCCGACTTTGGTGCTGTACGAGAAGCTGACGGCAGCGGCGACCGATTGGCAGAACTTGAAGAGAGCGAAAGCTGGCGCGCTCTCTTTGACGAACAACACGCCTAATAAGGAGTAGATCTGCGTATTAAAGCAGGCGTCGCCCAAACCGAGAGCAAGACTGCCTGCCATTGCGAGGATCGGTAAGGGTGGGTTAACGTAGCTTATGGTGTCTGTATCCTTAAACGATGCCAGATCCGGCAGATTCAGAAAGATGCTGATAAAGGCGAACATATGTACAAACAGACCGGTGATCACTATAGCCCAGTTGCCGCAATTGCCAAATATCTTAGGCATAAAGATACCGAAGATCGCACCACCAACGACCTCACCAATTCCGATAAAAATACCGGATAATCCCACGAGACTCTTCCTATTGTCACCTATTTTCTCAGTAAAGCCAACACTGCTGGAGTACACGCCGGAATAGAAGGTAAGTTCGAGACCAGTATAAATAAACGTCAAAGAGAGCAGCAGCATATCCGGCGTAAGGAAGAGTTTTATCGCATCTACAAAGGCGCACCAGGCAGCCTGCATAGGTTTCTGGCGCGTCGGTTCCGGCATACGCAGCTCTTTGTCCGCGCTGGAGACGCCTTCGGCCTCGCCGAGCGTCAGCCTCTGCGGTGATTTCCTCAGCGTGAACAACACGCCAATGCCGATCACAGCTACACCAGTCAGCACGCTAAAAACGATCATTCGTTGTTGGCTGTCGATATTAGACTTCGTAAACATAAAGAAGACAAACAGATTGCCGGCGAACTGTGACATCTGGAAGATCGCCCAGAATACACCGGCGTTACGCGACATAGTCTCGTTCTCGCTGTTCTCCGTCAGGTATTGGCCATGTCCGGTCCAGATGAAGGCGGCGCCGACTCCGACTACGGCTGACATGGCATACAGCAGAGCGTCGTGCGGATAGAAGAACGAAAAAATGAACAGAACGTAGCTTAAGGCGCCAGTGAGGATTGCTACGCGTGGACCCAATACCGAGATGTACGACGGCGCAAGCCAGTTGAAGCTTGCGAATAGACCGTAAATTATTGCCAGACTAAAATAAGCGTCGCCGGTGAAACTCTTGTCCTCCTCATGGATGCTGCTTAGAACAGTTTTCTGCAGACAAACAGGATTTATGCGAAAAGGTAAATCAACATTTATTTAACTCGTTTCACCGTATCGTCACGAACCCAGTTTTTGATCAGTAATTTTTGATTAGTCGTTAAAAAATTATTATAGTAAGCTTTTGATCATAAAAATTATATATTATAAGTCAGAAAAAAATAACCGTCCCAGTGGTCTCGCGGCCTGAGTGCGAGAGCTGCGAGTGGGAGGTCCCGAATTCGAATCCACACCGTCGGATTTTTCCGGTCTCTTTCAAGTAGAGTTTATCGATTGAAAAGCGAATTGGGCCTCCAAATCAGCTTGAATGGATCGTGAGGGAAATCAATTAAACTTCCTTTATCTTTTTGAGTCCGAAAAAACTTTTGGCATAATAATTAATTATTCCGACATCATTTACCTAAAATCTTACCAAAATACTTTTTTAACTGATAAAAAATTACTAATCAAAATCTGGGTCTGTGACAGTATAGCATTTTTTTCATACAAGTTGTGCATGCATTTTCAAACGACTCTTCTAGGCATCTATTCTTTATTGTCAAATGTCGATTTTATATCAACGATCGAGTTAAAAGTGCTAATCGACAATCATCACTAGTATATCTCAAAACGTGATAAGTATAAGAAAGAATTGTAATTGTTCGATAGCAATCGGTATCGTGTGCGCACTTGAAAAAAGATCGTAACCAAGGGATTAAACTGTGTCCGCACAAGTTTTGAGATAAGTAAATTTAACGTAACATCTTTTATATACGCAAATTTAAAAAGATTGTTTGACAAAATCTTATTTAAATTTTATTTTTAAATGTCAAAAACATGTAAAAAGTATATTCAAATAAAAGTATATTTCAAATGATAACATTGTACATTTTATTTAGAATTGAGCTTTGCATAAAAACAAAAATATCAAAACTAAAAAAAAGATAAAAGTCCAAAGAAAAATTTTCGATGCAAATCTTAAGGTCGTGCACAGAATGGTCAATATCTTCTTTCAGATTTGAAACCGATTGTTCTGTTATTGTACACATTTCTTTTTCTAGAAGTTTATGCGCATATGTATGTACATGTTACAAAATGTTTACGTAATTTTATCTATCGCTTTTCTATTATAGTAATAAGAATGAAATACAACATGCGTTGTTGTATACAGTTGCAGTATACTTTCACATACAAGAAAGTAGCGCTTTATTCATGTCGTACTTTACCTCTGATTATTTTAAAATAATAGTCGAATCTTTTTTTCAAATTTTTTTCTTTTCTATTATAGTAAATTATATTATATTAAATTATATTAAATTATATTATAAATTATATTGTGTACAAATAATAACTTTTAAGCTTGTTGAAATTAAACTAAGAAATATACAAGGCCTTACGAGCCGTTCCCAGAATGTTGAGCGGAAACTGTACGTGTATCTATATATATCTACACACACACGCGCGCGCGCACGCACACACACACACACACACGTATGTGTATATATATGTATACACATATAACAAGTTCACTTGTAAATTTTTACAAGTGAGTTTTTTTAATTGAAATTTCAATTCCTAAATTCATATAGGATGCTAGGTTTGCCATGGCACGGAAAGCCGGAGATTCCAGGTTCGACTCCTGGCCGAAGAGTTTTTTTTGCAATATTATAATAAGTAGTTAGGGAGGTATTCGGGGTTTCTCATACGTGATGCAAACCTAGCATCCTAACCTTATATGAATTTAGGAATTGAAATTTCAATTCAAAAAACTCACTTGTAAAAATTTACAAGTGAACTCGTTATGTGTGTATACATATATATATATATGTATATATATATATATATATATAGATACACGTACAGTTTCCGCTCAACATCCTGGAAACGACTCGTAAGGCCTTATATATTTCTTAAATTATATTGTATTATATTATAGTGTATTATATTGTATTATATTATATTATATTATATTATATATATATATATATTATGTAGTTATTTATATTATGTTCAATCACTATTAGACATATGTATTCTGCACTCATTCCAAATTGAGACAAGCTAAATATATTTCTTAAATATTTGAAAGTGATACTTCTTCTTTTTCTTTCATACACACAATCTGAGATTGGCACTTTCGTTTTTCTCTATAATCAATGACATGCCGGTTACAATCGCGCAAATACATTGTACTATCGTGCAAGTCAAGATAGTACAATCGTATTAATATTGTGAAAATAACAATAAACAGAATTTTCGGCGAGATATTATTTGTAGGCGATATATATTTCCTTGTACATATGTAATCTTGTTTTATTATCTCACAAAAATCAGATGCGAATTGTTTATGTCGATAATGTTTGATAAGATTCGTGCTCTACAATATCGTAAAAGATTAGAAATAATTCTTTATACCGGCTTCAAAATAACCGTATGCATACACGCAAAGATATTAAAAAAACTATTATCGATCGACAAGAGAGAAATGTGAAATAATCGTTTGTAGTTTTTGCCCAAAACTGTGAATCGCTATGTCTAGAATACAGCGAGACATGAAAAGTGAGTAAAATTGACGAGACTTGTAACGTCCAATTAATAAAATCTTCTGTATAACTGTTTTTCGATTGCTTGTTTTTTTTTACAAAATCCGGATTCTTCGCTTATATATAGTTGCGACTATGTGGCGAAGTGCAAACGCACGAAATACATTTGGCGGAAACCGATTGCCTGGTGTTGATTTGAACAGGTTTTGGCGGATATAAATTATCGCCAATGTCTAGGATGCTTCATTTCACACAAACTTTCTCCTTCGTATTTTCTCATATACCATTTTTTTCGCCGACATAAGTCGAACGGAACCCGATTAGAATAACTCGCCGATACAGCGTCATCGCTCCAATTTCTTTATCTCAATAATGATCTGATTGCGATCTGGCAGAGAGCACGTTGCGTATAATTACACGAAAGCACTTTTCGTACAATTAACGTTCCTAATTAATCCGACAAAATGTAATTTGAAAAAATGTAATTAAATAAAAGCGCGAGAAATCTTTTTTTTCTAGATAGAAGAACATCGTCGAGAATTTTAAAGAAACAGTTGATAACAGTTGATAACGATGTAAGGAAGAAAACTCTAAAACGCTAATGATTCAAGTTACGCGACAGAAAATAATTCAAAAATTCTACAATTTGCGATATCTTCAGGCAGAAATCAAAACGAACGAATGCAAGCGCCCATGAATTCTTGCGCGAGCAAGAATTACGGTCAATTGTATTTGTCGTGTTAATTAAAAAAGGACAATAAATCGCAGATAACATCGGTTTTGCTAAATAGACGGCGGTTGCTAGAATGGAGGCACTTGGATCTCTCTCGTAGGTAGATCATTCTTATGATAGCCGGCATATAAATGTTATGTAAGTCTCTTTCAAAATAAGTAACAGTGTGATATGAAATTGCGACGTCCGAAAGATTATTTACATACAAGACATTGAATGTGAATGACAAAAATTTGCATTTCGATGGCAAAGGACATTTATTAAAATTGTCATAATATGAAAATCGAGCAAAATTAGAAAAGAACGCGAAACAAGACAATTTGTTTTTATTATACCGAAGTATTACGAACAAAAAGACAATTAGGTAGATTCCGTAATATGTCATATATAAATGACCCTTCAAGACTAAAAAATGATCTACAAGTTGTCCAGACTAGGTTAAGTTTGTCAGATCCATGCGACTTTAAGATCGATTATCTCAGCAAAACCTCAATATTTTTTTAACTTTTTTTTAAAACAAAAGTTTGAACAATTCTGCGTTGATCAAAACAAACAGATTTACAAAATCTCTAGTAAATTGTAAAATTAAAAACATTTTCACAATGAGTCATTTGGGACGCTTTGAATAATGCATTTTTTTAGCGCCCAACTTTGGCTGCGTTCGGAAACATCACTCGTGTATATTTTCTTTATTGCTCATTAGGTATAAAACAAAGATAAAATGACGCTCGTGTGCACACAAGTGATATTTCCAAACGTGGCCTTTAACATGCAATATTTTAGCAAGAAATCAATATTTAGATACATTCTTTTTTTAATAGAAAGTTTAAACGATTCTGCGTCGATAAAAAATTAAATTGAAAAAATCTTTAGCAGTTTCAAAGAAACGTTTGAAACGTTTCTGCGCGCAATGATCTAATAAATTGCTATAATGTACATATATTTTGATAAAATTATGAAAAAAATATCAATTATTTAATAGATTAGAAGTGCTCAAACTGAAAAAAAATTTACTTTTTGAAATGCCAACGTCGTGTTCAGACCTGAGTCTCTCAGACATTTTTCGTACTTCAAAATTCAAACTTCGTAAAGCTGTTAAATGACGCTGTCAATCATTGTCTAAGGCTCTAAAGTTTTTTCACGGCCTTCAGATGTCGCGCTAAACTAATACTAGTAGAGGCACCGGTTTAAAACTTTTGCGTGGATCTCGGAGACTCACGTCTGGACTTGAAGGGATGATTATTACACGCGCATGTGTTTTATAAATTAATTTATAAATACCTTGTTTTATAAATGATTGTTTTGCAACACCGAAAGCTACGTCAATAACAATATTCTGTATAATTTAGAGATGTTTCAATTTCGGTCTCTCTAAGTATTAACGAACACAAACAGCGTTGTTTGTCCTTTGAAGCAACTTTCTAAATCACAACACTTAAACGCATTTAATCGCTTGCTTCCAAAAATTATATAAGAAGTGTTTTGTTATGTTACAGATGTAAAAATTATAGAATTATATAAATAAAATTATAGAATCGAATGTTGTAGTACTTCAAAATCTTGTGTTAGCAAAATTTATTTTTTGTTTACTTATTTCAGAGTATTTTATGTTTATATGCTTCTTTAAACATTTATAAAATGTCATAGATCTGTGTGTACATGAAAGTGTACATATTAGGTCTGATCTAAGCAAAACGCATGCTTTATAGCTGGAGAATGAAATAGAACTTTCATATTATGTACTTTTATGAAAATGCTAAAAAGAAAATCTCGACACTGATCGCCGTGCATTATTTCATTAGATTGGTGCTTGAGCACAAACAAGAGCGTTATAAATGTTAATGTCTACACACAAACCATATGTGTCTCATTAATTACGAAACACACACACACACACGTACACACTGTGTGTGTGTGTGTGTGTGTGTACTTTATATTATGTAGTTATATTAATTCCGTGACGTTTTCAAGGATGTCGCTGTGCAAATCTTCGTTTTACAGACATCTCAACTAAGCAAGTACAATTGCGATCGACAATGATAACAATAATCACACATGTGCATACGACACTCTTAAGTAGTCACTTGTTACATGCTCGTATTTGTCACACACTCACCTCTATGTTGCTCATCGTTTGAAACGCTGTAAAAACAAACATAAATCCCAGGCTGAGAATCAGCACATTGACGAAGCCTCGGTTTATTGTCATACTTGCAGAGTGATTTCGCGTACTCGTTTATGTGTATGTAAAAACAGAAAGATCGTGTCATATGGCTCGCGTTTCCGTGAGTATTCCGTGCGTAGCTGTTGCGACTAACTTCGCGTTGACAGATAGTTGCCGCATGAGCAAATAAGAAAATGCACCACGGCATTGTGGTGAAACCACAGTATAGGCGTCGTTTACAATAACATGGTCTAGTTTCCATCGAAATTCACTGAGTGCATCCAGAAGCACCCAGGAACGCGTTCGAAAACACTTTGAGAATTCTTGGTGAAAGGCCGAAGCACAGACTTTTGCATAATGCATAATCACTGAACTCTATATACTGGAATGCACATCTCCGCCTAAAGGCTTATCTACATAAGACGCAGATGCAAGGTCACAGGTCTTGCGGAATTGACCAATCACGTTGGCTGATTGCCTGATTTGACCAATGTGATTGGTTAATTCCGTTAGACCTGCGACCTGAGACTTGTATCTGTGTCTTATGTAGATAGACCTTAAAGGCCTATCTACATAAAGGCCTATCTACATAAAGGTCTATCTACATAGGACGCAGATGCAAGTTGCAGGTCGCAGGTCTTGCGGAATTGACCAATCACGTTG
>QVNZ01011565.1:0-16795 GCA_014825645.1 Pseudomyrmex dendroicus | reverse complement strand
TTTTTTTTTCACCGGAAAATCATTCACAAGCGTGTCTGCTATATGGTTGTCTCCCGATGGTTGGCGTGCGCGCTTGATGCACTCGTTTGATTTATTAGCGTCCGCACAATGCCTTTCGGTCAGATTGATCGGGTTTCATTAAGCCAGTATCTGATGAGACAGCCGCCATTAAAAGTTTGGATAAACTGACCAATATTAATGGAACACTGATGAAAACAGCGCGCGCCAGTAACGGGACGACACGCGCGCGCCACATATATAAAATGCAATCAAAAAAATTGACAAACGGTAATATACGCGAAAGATTTATCGTCGTGATCGCCAGAACTCTCTTCTGGATTACCGTCGTGTGCGTGTAATTTCCTTCTTATTATATACGAAAGATCACAGCCACATTTGCGCTAGTTGTGAATGACAATTAAAAAGAAAGGATCTGGTCGTCCCTGATCTCTACGTTGTTATCAGCCCACCGAGGACGTTCTCAACCTCAGAACCTCCCTGAGCGCTATGTAATGATCCCATCTCGGTAACATATACGTGTCATTTGAGAGAAAAAAGTATCCCCTCTTCCTTTTCCCCCTCTTTAGAGTATTTACCAGTACGCAAAAAAAAAACGATCATTAATACTGTCTAAAACATCAAGGTTATTACACTGAAGTGGTAACAACAGTAAGGTTACATTATGTATATGTATATATATATATAATATATGCATTCAATATATGTTTGGATAATGCAGGGTACATGCTGGGTTAACCCCTTGCACTCGGAGAGAAATACAGCTCGGGCTAATATCAAAAGCACGCGGTTCGTTTAACGATAATAGATCCGCTCGATCGTAACATTTTGACGTCTACCATCTGAGTAATTAGACTTTAACTCAAGACTCGTCCCGCGAATTTTCAGGCCGCGGCTTGTTAGTTCCGCGACGCGAAACGCGTTGATTGTTTGCGTACAACATTGTTGCGTGTGTGTTGTCGCGCACATTTCGTTTTACAGCAAATTGCGTTATCTTCACTTTGTCTCAATTTAGATTCCTCCGGGAGATCGAGCGCGGTTCACGGTCGACACCGCGAGCGATCGTGCCGTTTAATTAATTAATTGACAAGCGCGAGTCGTTCCGTATACCAACACACACCGTCTCCTCGAGAGATTCCAGTTAGATTCGCGCGATTTACTACGCGAAACGTAAATTTAAGCAAGTAAACAGCGCATTTCGAGATCGAAGTAATTCTTCTCGTTACATATCCGTAAACTTCCGTTCGTTGTGTGCGTTTCACGCTTTATGCGTGCGCGATAAGCCGTATTTGTCCCAAGTGCGGTCGGTGTGAACAAACAAGCTAACACCAGTTGCTGGGTGGTAGTAAGGATGAGGTCTTGTGATTGGCAGACACAGGTTGGTTGGTTCGTTCGAAGGGTTTTGCTTAGTTAAGTCGGTGGTGTTCAGGGAATGTTTTTCTGGACAGGGACGGCGGCTGCACTAAGGCCGGCTGACAACTAGTGCAATGAGCTGGTACGGAACTGCAGTTTTGCGATGCTAACACACTGATCTCTAAATATATATAGATTTATAAAAAAGGATTGTTATCGGATGTATCAGGTGTGTTTTGACGGGGAATTAATGTTCGTGCTTCTATATATATATATATGTATTTATTTATTAGAGGAGATTGCATTAACGGGAACACAGGATCGGGAGGAGACCGTGATATTGTGTGTATTACGCGCGTGTTTACATGTGTCAGAGAAAGTGTGTGGCGTGTGTGTCGGGATGTGAGAAATGCTGGGTATGAGGAGAGAGCGAAGGTTTAATCTTTCATATATGAGAGAAATATCATGGACAGAACGGTAGTTGGAAAATTGGAGAGGAATGGGATTCAAATCGGGGAAGCTAATTGGTTGGTTGTGTCTCTCACCTGCGACCTCGCTCGTTCTTCAAAGTGCCGCCGTACTTGTTTCGCGTCCCGATCAGGTCAATTATCTCAGGGATACAACTGGCGAATATGGCCTACACCACGTAATAGAACAGAACACAACACTCGCATCAATACACTTGTGTGACAGGGTTAGGCAAATAGTTTTGCTTTTTTTTTTTTGTTTTTTTTTTACAAGTAATTACGCTTGTTCAGTCGATCAATTTGTTTTCTGACGTCGCGTCGAATAGTCAATCGTCACAAAATTGGTTACACATCAATATTAATACGTTCTTTCCTATTTCGTTTTCTGGGGTAAGTATTAAATGAGAGTGACGGGATATATTTGCATTTATGAACGGAATTAGACTTCGACTACCGGAAGGGGGTGTTTTTTGCGCGAGGCTGCTCATAGAGACACGATTATCAGTGCTGTACCGCTATGCGCACCACGCTTCCGAGAAACAAGTGATGTATTGGAAACGAAACACGTTCCAGATAAAAAGGGATAGAGTGGGCAGGCTACCTACACCCTATACAGGTCCTACACACCTACGCCTAACCTAACGAGTACTACTTTTGTGCCGACACGTCTATCTAGCCCATTCATCGAACTCTACGTCCACGCTTCCTCGATAATAGTTAGTGCTCGATAATCGTTGAGTAATTTTTATCAATATTACATTCTTCCCTTCTTTGCGTCTCCGACGATCAGATCTTCGAAATATTTATGTCGCATTTGCTTGCTTCATCTTTCATTTCGAGTCTGCGCTTCTTATATCAGTAACTCGCACGTATGCAACGGAATAAAAGGCCGAACTCTTTTATTGAGAAATTCTAAGTTAGCTAGCGAGTTAGTGTCTGATTAGTGTTAAATCACTCGTTTGCATTAACGCACGATATATAATCGACACAAGACATAAAAATTGCGCAAGAATACAACATGTAACTGTCTTCAACAAAATCTCGAAGAAAACACGTAATATGTACATCGTTTTAATCACGATTAAACAACGGAACAAAGCTATGCTACAGCACACACATTAATGTCGATCTCTTTCTTCCTCCTCTCGAAACGAGTGTGCTCGTAACACACACTCGCTGTTTCGCGCGAATATATATGATGCAAGGATGTCCCTTTCGAGCCTGAAGTGCTGAAAGTTTATCTGTAAAGATCGTCGATGTGGACTAATTCTGAAATTACATGTTGAAAAATCCCATACATATATATATATATAAAATTTCCACTTCATTATCTGTTAATTAACACAATAAGTATCGCTTGCGTGTTGGTGTTAAAAAGAAAAACAACTAAAATGTAACAGTAACTGTGACAGTATTATGAAAATAAAAGCCAAATTTATTTGCCGAACGAAAGAGTTTAACTCGCGAAAAAGCGGTGCGTCTGCGGCAACGAAGTCTGTGAGCGCGTAATTGCGTTGTGTGATTCATGGAAAATTATTTATGACCTCGCGTTGTAAGTTCCTTGAAACGGTGAGACTCTCGGTGTCGATCTGATAGCCCGATGCCGCTCTTATGTCTCTCGATTTGCGATGATGCACATATAGCGTGTTAACGAGATGATCGCGACTGAGGCTGTGATGTTCCGGACGGATGCATAATCCTTTCGTCGATCGCCACGTGTCCGTCGCTGTGCATTATATGTACACGTGTGTGTGTGCACACCGTACATGTAACACGCGGAACGGATGTGCACGATCGCGACATACGTTTCATCTCCCGCCCTTCCCTCCCCACACATGCGCCTGCACATGTCGCGAATACGTTACCCGCGTGTCATATGGAACGATGTGAGGTATGCTCGATATGTGACCCAAGCTAGACTACCTGTGTGCCTTTAACAGTGGGATCGTGAGTCGGCGTTTCACGGCGAACTAGAGGGGGATGACTAGACACAGACCGTGTAGAGATCCGATCAATTTTTCACTCGCGCACTTCACAGTTGAAAGGTCGCAGACGCTCCATTTTGCTGTATACACTCTTGACTTGTCCGATAATACACGAGACTATATTTGTAAATAAGAAACGCAGTTTGTATTGCGCAAAGAAATTGGTATATTAGGTTTTGATTATAAATAGGTATTGAATTTTACGGAATTTCGTGAGTATCAAAAGATGAAAGAATGAACAATTTTGAAGTTTCGCCGTGTTACGCCGCTCCGTGTGTGAATACAGCGTCGTGTATCGCAGTCAGACGTGCAATTTCTACTGATAAAAACCCCTAAAAGAGCGGTCGTATATATATATATATGCCTACGTCTGTACCCGCTACTGCTGCGCTATATCAAATGCCAAGAACCGTGTGTGTTGTTCAAGCCAAGATAAAAGTTCGCGACTTTTTCGGAAACCTGAGACGACCGCCCTCCTCGCTCGCGCATCCGAACGAAAGAGGGTGTTTCTCTCTCTAAAGGCCATTCCGCACTTGGGGGGAGTCGATCGCCTTTTGATAGTCTACAGACTAGCCAAAACACTATCGCATGCCACCAAGAAACTCAATCTGATAGATAGAGGTAGATAGACAGAGAGGGAGAGATAGATAGATAGAGAGAGAGAGAAATAGAGAGAAATAGAAAGAGAAAAAGAGAGAGAGAGAGAAAGAGAAAGAAAGAAAGTAATAGACAGAGAAAGAGAGAAAAAAAGAGAAATATTATATATATCCACGGTTTGCTGGCACTCTCTTTGGAAACAAATTTGCCCGAATGTTATTGAATTCCCTTTGATCGTGAGAAAGATTAAGTATTTTTTTTCGGCTCGATCTAAACGTCGCGCCGGCGATTTGTCACACAGACATTAAATGCAGTTTTAAGATGACTGTTGCCGATCGACTCGTCGAGAGAAGTATCAGCATCATTCTGCAACTCGCTGCTTCACGGCTGTTCCCGCGTATTTTATCGTTCAACGTCTACGATAAATTACTGGAAAGTCTGCAGCGTATAAAAACAGCCTCTTCATATTTCTCAAGGGATGAGTCGTCGAACAATGGAAATTGTTAACAAACGTTTTGCTTGTTTATCAAGCATTATTGTACACAATAGTTATATCTAAATAGATATTCGTCTTAAAAAAAAACTATTTTTTCAGATAGGCATTATTAATCTATGCAGAAAATATTTTATAAATTTTCACTGCCTGAAATTTGAAGAAAAATAAGTAACTTTCTGGAAGAAAGTGAAATAACTACGTTTACGATGCTTGCAGAATATCAAACCAAATGTACAAAGCGGAAGACAAGTTTCGATCTTGTCCTAAATACTGATGCACGTACAAATAAAAAATTATATTCTATATTACGCTCTAATTACCTTTGACAGACAAAAAATTAGAGTTGCCTGTATCGGCTTGTGATCTGAGCGTCTCACGAATGAGTTGTCGCACAACATCAACGTCACCCACGTGCGCGGAAAAAGGATGACGTTGTAATATTTCTCATTCATCATCAAATGTTACTCGCATAATGCAGTGTACGTGTAATGGAAAAATAAATAAAATGGTACGAGACCGTGTGTCAGTGAGCGCTAGCTAATCTACACGTTAACTAGATTACCGAGTTGCATTATGCACGCGACGTAAGTCAACTCTCCGCACCCAAAGGTAACCACACAACCTACTTCTAATCTCATTATAACAGAAAGCGAGAAACCGGTGCGTCCGATGTGAAAAAAAAAAAAGAATACGTATCATAAAGCGTGGGAACATCGTGATGAAAAAACAAAACAACAGAGATAAAATATCCGCTATATATATATGTATATAAAAAAGCAAAGATAAAACTATTCAGCGTGAATGTATTTCCAAAAACTTCGTATCCCGAGATACAATCCAAAAACGAAAAGTGGTCTTGTTTTTTTTACAAATTAACAAAAGGGACATGAGGAGAGAACGAACTACTTTTCGTGACCGTGCGATAAGGCAATCATATATATATGTTACAACGTACGAATGTATATATATAAATGTGTGTATATATATATATAGAAAGAGAGAGAGAGAGAGAGAGAGAGAAGGAAAGAGAGATGCAACAGTAATATATATTCATCTCATCTACTAATATATGTGTGTATGTATATATAAACGTGTGTGTATATATAATAATAAAAAAACTCGTGTGTTTCTCTTTTCACAAAAAGTCCAAGCATACCAGCACGTGTTACCAAGATATATATATATATTTGCTAATTTGGTAAAAAAGTGGAAATATAAGAAAAGCGATGTGAGAATTATATAGCGTTAGGGTTATGTTAAAGTAAACGGTGAAAGACAAGGTGAGTTAAACAAGAGGAGAAGACAGTGTTGTGGCTCAAGATAAATCCGGAAAATACCATTTCTCTCTAACAGTCACGGATTCGTGATTGGCAGCGTGAGCCGACAGATCGGGAAGGAACATATTTACTAATCGGAGAGCAAGTTCATCGCGGAAGGCGAGAATGGTCCCGTTTGATTTTTTCGAAAAATTTATCACGTTGGTTTTTGCCTCGCTTTTGCCAAAAAAAAAAACTGCGACAGAGACGATTTTCGTGATCGTTGCAAAACTCCAAAAACAGTCGCGAATTCAGTCAGAGAGTTAGATTGGCGCGCGCGCCACGACGCGCGCAGTCATTAAAATACTTCGTTACCCGAAATACCACGTCGCGAAGTTCTCTCGTCCGCTTCTTCGTAAACTTTGCCGCGACGAAGCGCGAAGATACGCGAGAAACGAAAACGTGCAAAACACGTTAATTACTCGCGATGTTTCCCAGCGATGATGCGATTTATTCGTGCCTGCGCGCGTTTGCGTTGATAGTTGTCAATCCTCTAAATTAAAGTGTCCCACTGTAATTGGAAACTCCACTATCTTTCTCGTCTCGCGTTGAAAAGATCGATCACGACCGGTCGCATGCTGTGATGCGCGCGACGAAAATTGACGATCGGCGTCGCGCGTGACGAGACCACCTCGCCGTCCAGGGCGACTTCGCTACTTCTCGTATCTATTGTGACTACTTGGACAACATGGAGGGCTAGTTGTTCAAAGGGGGTTCTTTTGTTTTTATGATTTTTTGGCTTCCACGTAGGTGGATTTCTGGGGTACCTGCGTCCACGCTCGCGGCTGTACTGGCCACCGTACTTGCTGCGATTCGCGGCGAGCTCCGTGATCTCTGGGATCCAGCTGGCGAACACCGCCTACACACCCACAATCATCCGTTGCCGTCAGAACAGACCCCTAGCCTGAATTTTTTGTGTGTGTTTTTTCTTGATTTTTATTTTTGTTTTTTCTGTCATTTAGTTTTGGTGCGCTTGTGCTTGCATTCCGATTTTATGATAATTCCGATCGCTGTACAAGCGCTATGAGATAACAATGTTTTTGATGAGAGGGTATAATCAGTCGAGACTGAAAACCCGATTACGATCGTAGTGACGTGTCTTTTTACAGCTGATACGTGTATATATATAATTAATTGTATATATAATTGTATATCGAGTCTATATATGTGAATTGTCGTACGAGCGACAATGTGTGCAAACAGTCATTTGTTTCGATGTGACTAGTGAACGTGAATTGTATGTACATTTTTCGCAGAAAATTTGAGATCAGTGGCAATCTCTTAGCGCATGATAATCTCTTCGACAATTCGTTTGTTTCGAAACCGTCCAGAACGCGTTCCGCTCTGATTGTTAATACTGACAAACCGCGTTGTGGACTTTTTGAAACAGAAACTCTCGAGAGAATTGAATCGTCAAACGGCAAGTTGCGCGATATAAATTAGTCGCACGGTGGGTAATAATAGAATAATGAAAAATTTGTATCCTGACCCTTACACTCTCTTATCGAGCCTCAATTTTCTTGAAATTGTTCATTCTCGCCGGATGGGAAGGAAAGTATGTACAACTTCATTGAGAACATTTATACTAGAATGCGATGCATCCTTTGTGTGTTCGCGACCGGTGCTGCATTCAGAACTATGTAAACTTTATATATTTTCAAGCAAACAAGATGATGAAAAAGATACAACCACTTGTGACGCGAGCTCGCAAAAGCGTTGATCTTCTACGCGAGAGATTGACAAATTAGCGGCATCGACTACAATCGTGCCAATTGTGCTCAACGCCCAGTGAAAGATCGTTAGATCGCATTGAATGAGACGTAACTTGCGTGTTAGCACGATACAAATTGTGCATATTGTTAGATTAATGATGCGCAACAGCCATTTAAATAAGAAAAGTCAAGTTCGCGATGCCAAGAGAGCGACCCTCGTCTCTGTATTCTTGCGAAATGATGCGTATCAAGTCGATCGTTCCATAAAACACAGTGCCGTTAGTTCTTTTGTTCAAGACGTGCTTGTCGCGCCGCGATGATATCCGAGGTTAACTAGTGTTAATTAACGTTAAATTGACTTCAATTACGACGATTGCGCGTGTTCCTCGCCCGGGGAAGAGAGCGGAAAAGTATCGTCATCATTTTGCGCCAAGTGTCGCAGAAAATCAATTTAACGGCATGCAATCTCACTATAACAGCGCATGATGCCGACAATTTCGAATACTCAACATTCTGGAACTGTAAATATTGTTAAAAATACACTCGCTCTATAAACTAGAGATCTATGATAATTGTTTTAATCGGGAAAACTCGGGAAGATAAATAAAAGCTAGGACTTTTTTAGTAGTGTGCCTTGCGACTGATTGTGTTCTGTAATAATGTGATCAAAAAGTGTGCACTAATGTATTATGTAGTGTAAGTTTTGTGTAGAAAATATAAATATAGTCAAATCATGCAAGACGATTTAAAATTGTATCTTTTATCAGATAAAGATGCATCTTTGATGCTTTGCAATCATTTTACATGATTTGATGTTCGAAAACTATAGCGGAATTGTAATTTGCAAATCAAAAAATGTCTCAAGTTGCACTAATGTTTTTATTCTAATGTGGTGCAGTAGAGAATAAAGAATGTTGTATTCCTGTAAATGTAAATAAATTCATATACATTAAAGGTAGCAGACTAAATTGGCAAACCACTGACTTGTTAAAAAATGTGCTTTGATAATAAATAAATAGGTAAATTATAACGGCGAGAAAACTTGACGGAATTTGTTCATTTGAGATAGTGAGATAAGATCATTTATATATTGTATTTACATTATTTTTTAAGGATATCATATTTTTTTGAACAGGTTAAAATAGAGAATAAAATATCAAATTCCTTCAAGTTGTTCTCCCACGTCTCATCTTGTGATTTATAGTGTGTATCTAACTTATGTATTATTTATATATATATATTAAAAAATACAGATGCGGATGCTTGTTGCTTCGTGCTGTAGAATGATAATCGATATACGATAGAGAAAATAGATTTCGATCGATTATAAAAAAATACATGCAGAGAAGAAAAACTTCCTAAGCACAGCTGCTTCTCTCGTCGCTTTGAACTTACACGCAATCTTCGCCGAACACGTTTTTTTGTTAACTCGACGTGTCGCGCAGGGTGAAAGGTCATTATTAATAAAAACTCACTCGACGCGCGAATCAATTTCAGAAATTCACCGAAAAAGCGAGCGGACTTGCAGTACTGGCGTTTGTTAATGATCGCGCGAGAAGATTTACGCCGCAGTGCTTTATCGGCTTTAATTCGAGATAGCTAGTTGGACTGACACCAGAAAGTGTCCACTTCTGGTAGCCGCAGATGGCCGAACATTTACCTGGCCGCAAATGGCCTACATTCAACGCGATACAACAAAAATCGATACACCGATTTTACGATCCAATTTATAAGTAAACGCCATTGAAATATATATACATTATTATTATTTACTTGTTATATCGAGTCGCGAGGAAAAATTGTCAAAAAGAGAGAAATACAAAACACTTTTATAAATTTCCAATTCGCACATTTTAATTACATTTCCATATCACGCAAAAATATACCTAATGTTGTTACTTTGATTTGACAGTCGCTCGTTATACGATTCGAAATGCGCGCTGCCGGATATCGTTTTTTTGTTTTTTTTGTTTTTTGTCGGAACATCATTTGCTCGTGTCGATCGTGAAACTCTTTCCTTCTGGCTTTATTGGACCTTTCACCGTGGACGAGCGCCGTATGATTCATCGGAAAACGAAAGGGAACGCCAACGATCATAGCGCACATACGCACGGTCGTTATACGAGTCGTATCCTATACGACTGCTGTAAATTTTCATGCATTCATCACCCGGTCCTCGAGCTCTTGACGTTCTGCATTAATGTAGAACGATGATTGAACAATGATGAACGTCACCGCGCGTAGGTATATGTATTCGTGTGCCCGCGGATGCAAGTGTGCAAACTGTTTTGCGTCAAATACATATTATAAGTGTTTGCATGTGCGAGTGCGTGTAATGCGCGCGCGTACGTTCTTTGTTAATATATAAATTTCTTTGCGAGATATAAGTATATACATATACATACTGGAAGGAAAAGTAAAAAAATTAATAGACAAAAGACAGAGGATGAATTTTTGTTTTTAGGATGTAATTTGATAATAATACCTCTTTCCATGCTCCCGCTTGTATTCGCCGCTGTACTTGGACCTATTGCCTACGAGCTCTATTATCTCGGGTATGCTACTAGCAAAAATTGCCTGCAAATAGAAATTATAACTGGAAAAACACTATGCGACTACGGTTCATTAAAAGAGCAAACTGGGTCACCTATATACGTAATGTAATTGCGTCAGCAGTGCTTCCGCATCGTATTGGCGTAAAATTCAGGTGCGTGTCTCGTATCAGGAACGGGGATGGAAGAGAAGAAAAGGGAGGAAGAAAAATGGGGATAAAATGCGATTGGGTGATAACAATCTATGATTTGTCTAGGTTTCGTGTTCACTCGTGTGTTTGTTTACGTGACACATGTGGTGTGTTTTTCGATATAGATTGATATTCCGGGCGATGAAACCAATGTGTACGTGTGTGTGCATATATAAAGAATACAATATGCTGTAATAAGAGAGTACTTCACCGGTCGTTATATCAGCGAATCTATTATGATTCAGTTGCGAGCGACAATAAATCGACCTTGTTGTTTCGCGCACACCACTGGACTCAAAGAATATTAAATTAACAAGCCTATAATTATAGATAGAATGCACGTAATACACACAGTGTGTTAAATTTCACAAAATTGCATTTTGGATAACATTTTATAACGTTAATATAACAAAATATAAACTCTGATTCCCTATTAAGATGATTATAATTTAATTTACAATATTATTATTTATACGCTTTATGAAAAAATATTATAATTAATTAAATAAAAATTACGCATTGCTGTTTCAATGTCATAAATAATACTCCTGATTTTTCATGTTTCAATATCACGCCAAACAAAACAAAGTCGATTTTATGCATTTTCATGTTCGATGTGATCTTAGTATAAAATATCTTCTGTATCACACAATATAATTTTGTGTTATAATGTAAATCGTCGTATACTTACGAAAATTTTGTTGTAACTGTAAAACGAATTGTTGAATCATCGGTGTGTTTCAAGAGTTATGTGTGTGCAGAGTAATACTATTTAGAAATATATGTGAGCGTAAAGTAGAAACATTACATTAAGCAAAACAAATGATAGATAGCAATAGAAAGCAAAACACAGCAGAAATATATTTCCAAAATATATTTATTAATATATTCTGAGACAATTAACATTATTTATAAATATGTTTTATATCTCAAAGTTGCATATATCAATAGTTTTAATCAACAGTTTAATTTTTTCTTCTTTTATTTTCTTCTTTTTATTTCTCTATAATCAGTCAGAGATTTAAAACTTTTACTAAACTTTAAAATAATATTATTTAATCAAATAAGCAAAAATTAAATAATTTTGCACATTATATTTCTGCTGCCTTATGAATAAACAGAGTAAACATATGTGGAAGAGAGAGATATGAACGTGATAAGAATATAAATGAACGAAACTTATAATAAATTTAAAAAAAGACAGATGTGGAAAAATGCAAGCAGTTCTTTTCTGGAAAAACGGAGGCGAGAAGGAAATGTTTGAAAATTGAATTTGCTTCGTGCAAAATGAAGAGAAGCGCTATTACAATAAATTGTTTTATAACGTTGAATGTATATAACTATATTTGAAAAAGAACATGATTCATCACGAACGATCGACAAAAAATCGTGTCATGTCACAGCACGTAGATTGCCTTTTTAACGTGAACGCTGATAGTGATCCACGACCGGGCATTTGTGTCGCGAACATCATATATAACTAGGCAACTAAAGACACTGCGATCAATGAAATTATCGTATAATAAGAGAGATAGAATAGTGAGAAAAAAGTTTCGACACTTTGCGCTCGACATAAATGTACGCTCTCTAGAAACAGCCATAGAGAATAGGCGTCTTGTAAAGTACAATAGCATGGCGAAGCAGCGAATTGTACGATCGCGATCGTTTCGCCGAGTGATAAGTACGCACAGAAAGAGAAAGAGAGAGAGACAGAAAGGGAGAGAGAGAGAGAGAGAGAAAACACTCACGTATTCAGAACTCAGAGAACTTTAGCTGAATTTATAGTGAGTACTACACACATATTCTGAAATTTAATAGATAAAGTTCTTTACAACCCCAAGAACTGTAACGAACAACAAATTTTTGTAATGAAACATTATTTCCTGAAAGTTTGTGAAAATTGTAACTTGTGCAAATCCACGATTTATAAGCGATATAAATTTATTTGCAAATCTGAGATTTGTAACCAAATAACTATATGGATTTTTGACAGTGTAATCACAAACAACAAACTATTCGTAAGCTCAGGATGTAAACAAAATTCTAGATACGCGAAAACATCGTTGTAATATATGTCTCACTGTCAGCGTGAAATATTCTGCTGAATTGAGTGTTAAATTATGGTATGCATGTGCCTCAGCAATGCGCATTGCGTAAAATAAATGTTGTTTAAAGATTCATAAATATCGTACGTAGACGAATTTTCTACGTAGCCGCTCGTGTTCACAAAATATATACTGAATTCGGTCTGAAAGCGATTCCTCGCTCGCCGCGCACATTATGCCGGAGAGACGCGTGATATCATACTTTCAGATGAGCGTGCCAAAGCGCATTGAAAGTGTTCCAAAAGAACCTCTCCTTTAAATGTTACGAGGACATAATTTTTCATTCTTGACTGAATGTGACTAATCGGACAGACTGAGCAATTCGGTTACAAACCTCTCGGTGCAAAACCGGACAGGACACACCACGCCTCTTTTTCATCTTTTCCCGTTAATGAAGATACACACTCTAGTAGATGATATTTATAGAAAAACGATCGTTTATATATTCGCGTATAAAATGGACCGAATTACAAACTTACATCGACATTACGAAATATAAACAGATATAATATCAGATTGAAATTTCGCATTAAGCCGTCGATAAAGGATTTATGATCCGAAAATGATGAAAAATGATCAGATGGAAGAGAAAGAAGCGTAAAACTTTGCTCTCAGTCCGTTGTTTCGTAAAAACAATCAAACTTAATTTTTCCATTTCCGATAATCAAGAACTGCCAATTTGCGGAGAAAAATCCCGAAGTTATCGAGGCGCGGAGATACTTTTTATATCTCGAAAATTGTTTTCTAACAAAGTTTACAACGCGCCATTTAAGATCGATGAAAAGACAAAGTGGCGTCTCCTGTCCTCGTAATACTATAAAACTATATTACTTGTGTAGCTCTCGCTGTTTCGTCGACTGGCGGCAGCAAAAGAAAGAAGCAAACGGACGTTTGTTGCGAGTTTCGTGATTACCGTCGTTAATACCGTCGTGCTCGGAATTCATTAACGAGAGTACCGCGCGTTCCACGATCGCGACAATTCGGAAAAATAAATTTGAAGCTGCTAGAACAGGATCTCTAAATATGAGCAGCGTGTTCAGCGTCGCAAGAAACACACACACACAGACAGAATAGACAGTTAAGTTTAATCAAGCGCGTACAGACATGAACATTTGTCGAAGCCGTCGGGATCTGACGACCGCCGACACAGATACGATAATAAAGTTGACGTAAGATTTACGTGATAATAACAAGAACCTCGAATCTCCGGCCGTGAACAGCCGAATCAACAGTATAATTAAAACAGTATAATGATAATAATCTGTAAATCTCTCTTTACATCTCATGTAATATTCATTTAATCAAAAGTGTTAAGAAACGAAAAAAATGCATCAAGATTTCGCAAACATTTGAAAATCTTTCTTATTCGTTAAAATAACTTGTTTTGCCAGGGAATAACTTGCATAGTTTTGTGATACAAACTAAAATTTCGTTTTCCCTTTCTCATGTTTCTCTTCGGGTGTAGTACTTCGATAGTTTGAAACAAAATTTACGGATCTCTATCGCTTGAAGTTTCGAGGCTCTTTATGCAATAAAGGTCTTTTTCGATATTCGTTATCATGATGAAAAATGAGTTCGCAACGTATATAATACTGCAGCGCATTCGCATGACAAGCCGAATCGATTATATCCGAGTAATCGATTCGCGATATTGTTATCTACAGGTAATTCTTCGATCGAAGAGGAAAGATAGACAGTGGCTGTAGCAAAACTCGTAGATCCAATTTAAGCCGTAAAAAAAAGAAAGAGAATTAGAGAAAGAGAGAGAAAAAAAGAAAGACAGAGACAGAGAGAGAAAGAGAGAGAGAGAGAGAGAGAGAGAGAGCAAGAGAATGAGAAAAAGAGAAAGAGGAAGAATAATAAAATATGCTTCCAACAGCTACACACACAATGTGTCGTACAAATACATATGACTGCAATTACTTCTTTCACCATCTCGCGTAACACCGGAAGCGGGAGGCTCAATCCGCTCGCGTTTACAAATTCTCGATCAACAATATATTATAAGAGGAAACACACGATTTAAGCAATTTTTATTGTCTCACAATAAACTACGCATTCTGAAAATTGATTATTTGCTAATCCTGCTAAAAAATTCTGTCAAAAGAGTGTTGAAATCCGCGTTAAAAAATCCAACTATATTCAAATACAACTGTAAGAATAATCTATCATATATTTTTTTTATATATATCACACACTGTTCCCCATGTTCATGTCGAAATCGAATTGAAATTCTATCGAAAAATATGAGAACAAATTTTTTTCAATTCTATGTATAACAAAATATACATATCTATTGTTCGAGAAATCTCTATATGACAAACTACGTAGAAAAATAATAATCTGTCGTCTTCAATTGTAGAAGCGTGTGTAGGTTACGAAAAAGATTACTATTGAAAATTCAGTCGTAAATTTTATCTGTCGTTAATTTTTCTGTTTTTTTCTATTTTTTTATTTTTTGTTTTTTTTATTTTTTTGATTCTTCGACGCTCTTTTCCGACAACACAGAATACTTCGGAACGTTTTCGGGGAGCAAATATCTCTCTCTCACAATGTTTCGGATCGACAAGACAATCAGAAACATTACGACAGTTTCGACAGATACATGATACATCATAGAAATATAGGCGTAAGGCAGAGGTAGCCAGTTTTTTTTTTTTTTTTGTCTTCTCGTTGTTTTTGTCGTCGTGGATTCGAACTAAATACAGTTGGAATCGAATTATCCGTGAACTGCTTCATTAAACAATGGGAATTTCCTCGAGATTTTCAATGTGAATGCGAGTGGGAAAAGTGAGGGAAATACGTTTCGAACGGGTTTTGAACGATGTACGAGAAGAGGAGTGAAGCTGCCTTAATGAGACTCAAGTTAGTCTCCTTTGCGTTCGTCGTCGTGCCGCGATAAAGGCCTAATTCGCGATCGATTTCTCATCAAATTAAAAAAAACATTTGTCATACAAACATATAATTTATTTGACGAAATTTGAAAGAATTTTTTTATTTCTTTTCCTGCAGAAATACGCGACTTAAGCCCTTATGCGCGAACAATTTTTTTTTCTATACCAGGAGTTCACATTGCTATATGTCAAATGTATCGTATTTGCGGAGTATGTTTCTTTCCAGCTCTCGATAATCAATGTATCTATGGGTATTCTACGGTAAGCTGCGGACAAACGTTAGTCGGGGAATCGCGATTCTGACGGACGATTGAACGGCAATGCCCGCGTTTACGTACGAAAGAAAAATGCAACGCTTCTCTACGAGAAGTAGCCGGTGCCTCGATGCGTTGCAAAACTCGACTTATGTACACATACGTTTGCGAAGGTTCACGCGAACAATCGATAAGCTCGTGCGCAAACGTGTGCACGCGTAATGAAATGCGGGCAGCAATGCGCGCATCGGCGTTCAAACGAATCGATCGATCCAGTATAACGAGCGAGCGCCGTCCCTCAGCCGTTGATTTCTGCCCCACAAAGCCATTTTCGCGTGACGTTGAACGAAAGCGTTGTTTCGGCGGCGCCGCAAACAGAGTTTCTTTTGTTTTGCGAATTACGAGGGTGGAAAATTCGGGAAATGGAACAAACTTCTCGAATAAGATAAAAGCTCGAAAAATCAATAGCTCTTTCAACAGTTTTTTTTTTAATCTAAAGATAACGTATAAATGATATTGAAGCGACCAAAAGTGGAACGCGAAGTTTTGCTACTTTATCTCAAGCGAGTTTATGTATATGAGTAATGTTCTTCATTGCCCGATCTTAAAACGTCGTAAGATACATATCGTTTTAAGTACCGCGGGGAGAAATTTCATAAATAAGTGTTGGATGTGATGCATCATCGTGGATCATTTTCGCGGCGTCTTCCGGGACGCAGGAAGATCAACGGCCGGAGAAACGTCGTACTCGAAATATTCACCGTCTTCACGGCTCGGGGGAGACGTAAATCTCAGACCGTCGCTCGTCTCGCCGATCGTTCCGCTCTGATGTAAGCACGAGCCTCGGCGAAACCG